>CM070669.1:9288082-9588082 GCA_036346575.1 Dendrocalamus sinicus | reverse complement strand
ATGAACTGGGATAATGGACAAAGCTCCAAAATATATTACAATGCATGACATCTCCCCCTCAAACTAGTCTCATGGGATTTATAATCCCTAATTCTCCCTACAAGAAAACAAAACAAGAAGGATCCAAAGGTTTAGTGAAAATCAGCAACCTAGAGTACAGAGTCAACAAAGTAAAGGACTACATCTCTCTCCACATAGTCGCTAAGTAAGTGATACCTGATATCAATGTGTTTAGTCCTAAAATGCTAAACTAGGTTTTTGACTATGTTGATGGCCCTAGTGTTATCACAGAAAAGTGGAACACTATCTAGCTCTAACCTAAAGTCTATTAGAGCAGATGAAATCTAAACAATCTGAGGGCAACTACAAGTAGTAGCTATATACCCAGTCACAGCAGTGGACTGTACAACAGAAGATTGCTTCCTAGAAGACTAAGAGAAGAGTGAAGTGCCTAGGAAGTGATAAGACCTAGAAGTACTCTTGCCATCTATCCTACAACCCCCAAAATCAGCATATGAGAAGGCTAGGAGATAGGTGCAAGAAGAAGAAGAATACCAAAGTCCAAACTCAAGGATGGACTGGAGATACCTAAAGATGCGCTTCACCGCTTGGTGGTGAGACGCACGAGGAAAAACCTAAAATCGAGTGCATAGACATACGACGAAATGTATGACTAACCTTGAAGTCATGAAATAGAGGAAGGAGCCAATCATGCTACGATACTCCTTTGATCAACAAGCTCAATGTCCTCATTTGGATCCAAAGTGGAAGTAGAAGCCATCGATGTAGAGACCAGCTTGCTACACCCCATGTCAAAGTGTCGAAGTAGGTCCTTGGTGTACTAGGCTTGATGAATACAACTGCCCTACTTTGTCTGCTTGATTTGGAATCCCAGAAAGAAGTTCAATTCCCCTGTCACACTCATCTCAAATTTCCTTCTCATACTATCTGAAAACTTAAAGACAAGAGTATGAGAAGAGCCACAAAAAATGATATTATCAACACATATTTGGACAAGAGAAATCACTACCATGCCTGAGGTTGAACAATGTCTTGTCTACCTTGTCCATCTCAAACCTATTTTTCAACAAAAATAACTTAAACCTATCATACCAAGTTTTAAGGGCTTACTTAAGGCCACATAGGGGTTTTGATAGCTTGTAGACACGGTCTGGGAACTTAGGACTCTTAAACCCCAAGAGGTTGCCTTACATAAAACTCTTGTTCTATGAAGCCATTGAGAAAGACACTCTTAACATCTATTTGATACAATCTAACACTTCTAGATGCTACAAAAGCTAAGAGTATCCTAATAGTTTGTAATCTAGCAACTGGAACAAAGGTCTCTTCAAAGTCTAAGTCCTCCACCTGAGTAAAGCCCTGAGCACTACTACAAAGAGGCTATACTGGACGGCTACATCACACATGGTTCCTATGAACCGTCTGTGCTGCAACTATCACAGACGGTTCATACTAACAACGTTTGTGATATTTTCATAGACGGTAATTTATACGAACCATCTGTGATAAAGCAAAACACTACAGATAATTCTTATTAATAACCATCCGTAAAAATATCATAGACAGTTGTTAGTATAAATCGTGTGTGATAATGCAAGACATCACAGACGGTTCCTATTAATAACCATCCGCATTATCACAAATGGTTCTTATTAATAACCGTCTATGAAAATATCATAGATGGTGGTTAGTATAAACCGCCTGTGATAATGCAAGACATCACAGACGGTTCGTATTAATAACCATCTGCGATAATTCACAGATGTTTATTTATAAGAACTGTCTGTGATATGTTCATTATCACAGACAGTTTGTATAACAAGCTGTCTCTGATAATGCCACGACACCTATCCGTGGCATCTCCCCCAGGATTCCGATCTCACCCGTCCATTCTCTCTGCATCGAACGGTAGGCACCGGTTCCTCCCACCTCTCGCCCCTTATTAATTACTCCCCCTCTCCCTTTCACTCTAAGATGCGTGAGTTATACCGGCTGCTCCCAACTAGTTCATCCACTCCTAGCAACTTCCTTGATGATGCCGACTACCGCTGTGAGCTAGCGCCTCTATTGTGACATCACGGTTGACTGCATAACACACTCTTATTATAAGTATCGTAAGAGTGTCTTGTACAGTCTCACCGTCGTGACACAAAGGTGATGCTACCACCGCCTCTCCTTTGCTATAAGGCACCGCAGAAGCAGCTAGCTACCAAGACGGTGCTCAAGTTGGCATCAAGGACATCCAGCTCACGTGCTGCTAGGATCTCTCATTCTTCTATGTTTTTGCCATGGGTTCGTAGGATTAGGAGATGTGTTCTTGCCATGTTTAAGAATTGGGTTCGTAGGATTAGGGGATGTGTTCTTGCCATGTTTAAAAGTTGAGTTCGTAAGATTAGGATGTGTTCTTGCCATGTTCTTGCTGTGTTAGATGTGTAACCCGCTCATTATTTTATGATGATGTAATGGTGGATTCTAATGGAATGTGTTGCCGTGTTTGCTTATTTCCAAAGGGCATAGGTAACATTTCTTAAGGCTAGTAAAAAAACAGAAAAATTTAGGTACAGTATGAACTATCACAGACGGTTTAGTGGTATAAACTGTCTATGAAGAACTATCACGACGGTTCTATATTACAACCGTCTATGATACTCGCCCACCACGAGCGGTTAGTAGCTAAAACCATCTGTAATGTTAGCTAGAACCATCTATGATGTTAGAGTATCACAGATGGTTTTTACTTCGAGTTGTTTATGATGTTAGAGCATCACAAATGGTTTTTACAAGTGCGGCCGATCCCCAGCTGACCTGGGGGGCCTCTCTGTCCACGATCGCCCTAGCATGAGCGATGAGGCGCGTGTCGACAGTGTTGTCGTGGCTGGTGGTGAACAGCACCCAACCAAACAGCCACAGCATGTATGCCTCCAAGTGGTGCGAGACCTGGTAATCGTCCGCCTCTGGATCCATTCGCTCCACCTGAATGCAAACAAGATTTATTCGTACGTAATAGCGCAAATAAGAGCTTCGACGAAACGACCGATTATAAAGAGCACGTACCTGGAACTGTGCGAGCCACCTCAGCGACGGCCTGTGTGTCTGACTCACCGAAAAAATGTAGTAGTCATCCGCGGCACCTGACGGAAGGACCCCCTCAAATCTGCCGAGCAGGTCAGCGCGCCACTCAGCTAGGACCTCCGGTAGGAAGGCAGTGGCTCCTGCGATCGGAAGGCCAAGCGGTAGGGACACATCCTACTGGTAGGCGTCATCTCCCAAAATGGGAGGTGGAAAGTGTGCGTCTCGGGCCACCAACGGTCCACCAAAGCCATCAGTAGGGAATGGTCAAACAGGAAGCGTCGTGATCGCTCCACGATGTCGTCCCCACCCGCGACCATGGCAGGTCCATCCTCATCTGTGGCCTGCACTATCCGAGCAAGAGGGAGTAGCCCGGCATCCCGTAGCCTACAAACAAAGTGAAAGTCAGCACAGAATGTACTTACGGCAACACTAAAACGCTGGTGGAGTGCAAACCTGACTGTCCAACGGGGGTCGAGTCTCCAAGCCACGCGAGGTGTGCGTGTCTGGACCACTCCCAGGTTAGCTGGCTCATCCGCACTCCCCATAGGTGGCACACGACGGGAAGCGCGATGCAGGCGATCTAGATACTCATCCAACAGAGGGTACCACTAGTCCGAGTCACGACCATCATGAGCCATACCTGCAAAAAGAGTTCAAGTTAGTACTTATAAGGAACCAAAAAATATTGCATGTAAACTAATAGTAAATAGAACTCGTAAGTAAATAAACAGAGCAATACTACGCTACCAGCACAACACCAACTACATTACAGAAGAGCGGGATGTAACATAGTAGTTGTAAAAATGGTACATGAAATATACGATACATTTAGTACAACATTCCGCACGTCATAAGTGCGTACTAAACAAACACAATTTACAATGTAAATTTATTTCTAGTCTCCAACAACTAGTAGTACACGTCATGCCGCTCTACCTACTGATTAGCACATGCGTTGCATCGTCTAGCTGTGTGCTTCTCCTGATCGTATCGCCCGCAACGTGCACCAGATGCTCTAGCTTGCGATTTGTCCATATCATTTCTAATACTCCGGCTCTGTCACCGACCCTTCCCACCCTTCAACATGTTAACATTTGGAATCCAGGTCCTCGCTGCAATGTCCAAGGTGGCGAAGTTTCTGACAACCCTAAACCCCCGGAGCTCCCCACACCAAGCATGCAGTCTCCATGTATGCCATAATTTTTTACGAATACAGTGCTCGGGGATTGGCCACATGAAGTGTGGCATTCGCGTGCCTCTCCCTGAAGTAGCCGATTGTGTTATGAAAAACACCTTTCACAATGGCGACAAGGGGCTGAAAACAGATGCCCCTGAGAACCCAATTTTACACCTCGGCAAGGTTAGTCATCATTATATCGTACCTTGCACCGTCCGTGTCATGCAACAACGACCACTTCTCCAATGGTTCTCCCTCGATCCACTGCGTGAAGCACTTGATGTTTCATGAGCTCCTCCTTCTTGGACCAACTAGGTTAGGCTCATCAAGTGCTGGCAAGCATTGCAGTTGTGCCGCCCCAGGCATGACCGGCCCCTTGCTCCTCTCGTCGACGTGCTTCCTGATGTGCTCATCCAACAACGCCCACAAAGCATCAAATTTTCTCCATTGGTTCTGCATAGC
Source organism: Dendrocalamus sinicus (assembly GCA_036346575.1). Classification (NCBI taxonomy): domain Eukaryota; kingdom Viridiplantae; phylum Streptophyta; class Magnoliopsida; order Poales; family Poaceae; genus Dendrocalamus; species Dendrocalamus sinicus. Next base: position 9,583,350 of record CM070669.1, on the reverse strand, counting down.
TAGCCTCTTAAATAGCTTCATCAATGGTTGTTTCAGAAACTGCTTGAAAAAGTTCGCTCCTAGGTGACGAATGCACCACCTATTCCTTATGTCCGGCCAAGAAAATGGCTCCTCGGGGTCTTCCAGAAGTTTTCTTATAGCCTTTACAATCCCAGTGTGGCGATCATGGATTACGCATACACTAGGACGAGTGCTGACAACTCCAACCCTAAAATGTCTGGGAAAACACACCAGCTTTCATATTCTCACTTTCCACGAATGTGATGGCCAGCGGAAATATTTGGATGTTGCCATCAACGCCTATGGCCGTTAAGATCTGCCCCTTGTATTTGCCTGTCAGAAAGATCCCGTCAACTGAGATCACCGGTAGCATGTGCCTGAATACCTCGATGCAAGCACCAAATGCTAACAAGGCTCTTTGCAACACCGCATATCCTTGTGGACTTGTGGATGGCTTGTCTTGCACAACGATATACGTGCCCGGGTTCCTATCCTGCAACACCTTAAGCATACAAGGAAAATTGTCGTACGCCGCCTCGAAAGACCCAAAACGTATTTCCAATGCCTTCTGCTTGGCATGCCACGCCTTCGCGTAGCTAATCTTGTACTTGAATTTCTTCTCAATAGCTACCACGATATGCGTGGCCTCCATGTCTTTCTTCTCCACTATCTCTCCGTACATCAAATTGGCTATAAAAGCGGACGTTAGGTTATGATGCCTCGCCAAAACACTATTGAGAATGCAAGAGTGCGGCTCCACCTTTGACACAATCCAGCGAGTCTCATACTTGGGTCTACGTGCGTGCACTCTCCAAGGACAACCAGCCTACTCGCACTTCACGGTGTACTGCTCCTGGCTTGATTTCACGACTCGAAAAGTTTACTGCATTGAAATGGCTCACAACTTGATGGCATTCTATAGCGCTGCCTTGTCAGCAAACATAGAATGCAACCAAACATCTGTCTCATGATACTCCCACGCTGATTCATGCTCACCATATGCGAAAACACCCTTAGCATTCAACCGGTTCCATTCCTGTGGGATAGGAGCTTCATCCTCATCCGAACTGTCCTCGTCGTCGTCCTATATAGCTTCCTCTTCAGCTCATGCTCTCTGGTCATCACAGTCCATCTGCTGCACGATGTACTCAATATGCTCCCCTTCATCAGCTTGTCCTTTTCTCTCTCTATGGTTGACCATTGTACCTCTCCTCCATGTACCGCATCGGCTTCATCACGAGCATCTTGATCATCTTCGCCAACATGCGGCCTGCTTGAGTTGTTAGCACCTCCCGGAGCAAGGCCGCATGCATGACCTTGCACAGCTTCTAATGAGCACGGTTGCACAAGCAGGACACACTCGTATCCACGACGCCGGCACCCTTGCACAAAGCCCTTCCATGTAACAGTGCACAGCAATGTCCTCAACTCTCATCTGATGTCTGTGGGAGATCGGCTCCAAAGCCCTTGCATGACGACGCTGCAGACCTCGGGGTCCAATGAAAAACTCCGGGTTAGCCAATGCATCACATCTAAGATTCGAGCATTCTCACCATCCGGATGTACTAGAGTAGCTTGCGAAAAACCGCTCAAATCCAAACCATTCGGACCTTCATGAACGGTTCCAACACCGTAATGTACTCAATGTAGTGGCTATTGGCATTGCTGATGTCGGCCTGTATATATGTTTTAATTTAGTGACATGTCAAATCGCATCACACAATACCAAACTGACCGACATACTGCAATTCACATTTCGTCGATTGTTTGCATGTCGTAACCCACTACAATAACCTTGTACTATTAACTTCCTATCGGTTTTTCTAACATTTTTCCAACATTTCTGCATACGAATTAATTACATTCTAACATAAATACTTACTTAATTTTTTAATACGTACAGATTTTAGCGAACGATTAATTTATATGTTACGGCGACTGAATTTTCTACAACTACAATTTTGTATGCATGCAAACTTCGTAACGATGCTAATTTTCTAAAATTATGTTCCCTAATTTATACACAACTAAACGCTTCTATGGTTGCTAATATTCTAAAACTACATTTTAAATAAATTTTGTATACCAAATATTTAACTATTTCTATCTACATCTACACCTACTGTTGCTTCTTTCTCTCCACACCATTTCCACGTATGCTAAATTTCCTACAACTACATTAACTAAATTTTCTATACTAAAAATTGTACTATATTTTCTATACTAAATTTTCTACATCTACAATTTTTACTAACACTAACATTAAATACAAAATAAACTGCAATACAATATAGTAAAAAAATACCTAGATCTGATTCTTCCTCTTCTCTCCTCCTTCCTCCCTCTCCTCTTCTCCCCCTCCTCCCTCTGCTCCCTCTCCTCTTCTTCCCCTCCTCCCTCTCCTCTTCTCTTCTCCCCCTCCTTCCTCTCCTCTTCTTTCTCCTTCTCCTCTCCTCCTCCTCCTTCCTCTTCTCTTCTCCTCTCTTTTCTTCTCCTCTCGGCCGAAATGCGTGTGCGGGACGGTAGCTGAGCGCCATTTTTATCCCCTGCCGCCGCTTTGTTGGGCGATCGGAGTTCTAGTCGCCCAACCGCTCGCGACTTCGCCCGGCCGCCAAGGGGCAAAGCGATCGCGATAGTCGCCCAACGGTTACTATATTGGCCTTGTGTCGCTCCTCCGTTGGGCGACTGGAGCCTATTTGTGTAAAAAATGTTACCGCGGGTATATTTCTGCAATTTCAAATAAAATATTGAATATTCGTACAAAAAATTCACTTGTTGAGTACGGTTGGTTGTACTCATACAGTCATACTTGCTAAAATTATGAACAGGGAATGCTTGTCGAAAAAATGAAGGAGTTTATCAAGATGATGCTAAACTCTACGATGTAGACAACATCTATTGTTAGGGTTTATTCTACACTCAGGCATGTCTGTGGAGTTTTTTTTTGTAATGTAACTTTGGGTTGTACGCTCCGACTATGTAAAACTTAGCTACTAAGTTTTAATTTTGTAATAAAGTTTGATTTTTATGTTTAAGTTTGTCTTGATAATGGTATACACTTATCTACAGTACTTACAGTTGAATAATCTTGAACAGTTGCGAGAATAATCTAACGTTCCAAAAATAGAGGTGTTACATGACCCTACTCATCATCATACCCCTTTCGGCTTTTGCAAAGGCATGATAAAAACCCAAACAAGACACAGGCCAGGAGGATCTAGGCACGCCAGGCACATCCTCACGAAATACGACTCCAAACGAACAGGCGAGGCCCTTAATTCGGAGGCAACTGGAACGCGGGTACTATAGACCCCAAATCTATTGAATTTTGGAAACATTTGGACCCCTAAACACCCCAAATTCCGTTTTTGGCCCCCTAACCAAAAAAATTCCGATTTTGGACCCCTCCCGACTGCGCGTCCTCCGTGTGCCGCCATGTGTCCCGGTGGTGCGATCGTACCGCAGACCGCGATCGTTCACTCGGTCGTGCGGTACTGCATCGCACGACCGGCCTGCCTCCGCGCCGAGCGCACGACCCATTCGCCCGAGCGCGTGTCTCCCGCCCGACCGCGCGTCTGCCGTCGCCCAAGCGCACGTCCCCGCCCGACTGCACATCTGATTCCCCGAGCGCGCCTTCACACTGTAGATGGAGCGTTAGGGTTTTGGGCTGTTGTTAGGGTTTGAAATTGCCGTGGTTTTTGTAAGTTTTGGCAATTTTCTAGTTGTAATCCGGTAAAGAATCAGATAAAGTTGTAATAAAAGTTTATGTTCATTGTAAGTTGTAGATCCATAAAAAATTTTGCTAAAATTTTTTTAGGAATGATTGAGCGTAGAAATATCGATACATACAGTAGTTTGGTCTGTTGTTAGGGTTTGCAATCTCCGTGATTGGTTTAAGTTTTGGCAATTTTGTAGTTATAAACTGGGTAAAAATCAGATAAAGTTGTAATAAAAGTTTATGTTCATTGTAAGTTGTAGATGCATAAAAAATTTTGGTAAATTTTTTGTAGGAACGATTGACCGTAGAACAGTCGATACATAAAGTGGTAAGTGATATTTTGAAGGTTAGTGAGAATTCGTGTACGGTTAGGACCGGTATGTTAATATTGTTAAATGAGGTGCTACGTGAATCATGGAATGCGAAAAGATGAGATATTAAACTTCGTAATACAGTTGGGAGTAACATGCAGCGTATATTTTTATTACATACATAACATATAGCATGATATGCGACTAACCCACCTAACTGCTCGTACGACCTACTGTGTGGACTGGGGCACTTCCCTTCCTTGCCCGCTCGGCGTTGAACTCCTCCGCGGCCTCTTTTGCCTTAGCCGCAATTTCCCACTTTCTCTCGCGCTCCCTCTCGCGAGCCTCCTGCTCTCTACGCGTGCACGCTTCAAGATGAGCTTGCGTCTCGCGCTGTATACGCAGGGTGTGCTCGTGCTTGCGGCGCTCCTCCTCCAGCAACTCCTTGTCCCGTGTGACATTCCACTCCTCGAAGTCGAGGGTCCATTGGTCCGCAGGGTGGATCTCAAGATCGATCCATTTGCGGTAGCCACACAGGGGCTCCGGAGACTGTAAATACATGGGAGATATTGTTAGTGCGTGCTGTGAAGGAGAAAAGGTAGGGGAAAATGGTGCATGTGGTCGTTACCGGCTGCCGATAGGTTGCGGTGTCAAAACGGCGGTTGGGGTAGTCACTGGAGTAGTTTGCGCAACCCCAGTAACGCATACCTAGGCTGATGCGGTCCTTAGACTTGAAAAACTTGCACACGTCCCCGCACCAACAAAGGGGAGGTGTCTCCCCCTCAGGTGGTAGTTGTGGCGAACGCTCGGTGGGGACGTCCGGGATGGGGTTGTTGCTACGCAGGCACTCTTTGGGGGGACCTTTCATCGTAGCACGATGGGCTTGTTCTACCCGGGCCTGTATAGCCCTTATTTTCTCATCACGGGCGGCATCGCGGGCGGCAGCTAACCGTGCTATGTCACGGGTCTCCTCCCAATCCTTCACCATCTTGTCCCATTGCTTCTTCTTGCCTTTGTCCATCCCGGTGGCGTGAGGGAAGCACGGTGTTGTATGGGGTTTGGATGTGCAATGTTCGCTGGGAAATGGAATGCACACCAATTTATAGGGTCTGTTTTATCTCTACTCCAACATGTAAGCTGGCATCTTTTGTCATCTCATTGAGCAAAGCTGCCCCGTTTTGTCATGTCACTGAGCAAAGCTGCCCTCTTTTGTCATCTCACTGAGCAAAGCTGATCTCCTTTGTCATGTCACTGAGCAAAGCTGCCCGGTTTTGTCATGTCACTGCGCAAAGCTGGCATCTTTTTGTCATCTCACTGAGCAAAGCTGGTCCGTTTTATCATGTCCCTACGCAAAGTTGCACTCTATTGTCATGTCACTGAGCAAAGCTACCCTCTTTTGTCACGTCTCTGTGCAAAGCTGGCCCCGTTTTGTCATATAATGATGTCGTCTTATTCCGTGGTCTGTGTGACTGAGCCTGCCCCCCACAGCCTATAAAAGGGAGCCATTCCTCACAAAGTCCATTGCATTGTAATCACTCACCTAGTTCGTGCTAACTCCCCCCGACTAGGCAATGAGTCAGCTCAGCAGCTCTTCGCATACACCCACGGTGATTTGCCCAAAATGCAACACGGTTGTTAGACGTAAGACCTCACAGACGGCCTCGAATCCTGGGCGGCACTACCACAAGTGCCCCTATCACTCGGTGAGTAAGATTGTTTCGGGTTCATTCAAATCGTGGTGGCATGTTTAAAAATCTTCTTCTCATTGAATCACAGGAAGCCCCCGGTGGTTGCCGATTCTGGGTGTGGGAGGATGAAATGGGCACTAGGACAGACATTGTTCGCTAGGAGAGAGTTGTCGTGGGGGGTTGCGACCCCGTCGGGATGCGACATTGTTTCGACAGACTAGAGTGGAAGATAAATTTAATATTATGTGCTATTTTCTTTCTTGTGTTTATTATTATCCTCAAGTTGTAGTGCTGGAGGTTCTCCTCGTGTATGTTGGTAATGTTTTATGCTATGTTGTCGTCAAGCTATTTTCTTTCTTGTGTTTCTTGTGTTTGTTGTTATCGTGTCTTCTCCCACTGGAGAGTTAATGTATGTATGTGTAATGCATGCTGTGAGGTACAGTACGAACACAGAAAAAGCTGCCCCGTGTTGTTATCTCTATGTTGGTTGTATGCCCTAGTAAATCAAAGAACTAAGAGCAACCCTTTTATACAGGAAACCATCTTTGAACATCAAACCATCAAGCACTTGAAAAACATCACCAGTCTGACGATCACGCCTCATTTCAATATGAGGTCTGAAGAACCTAATAGGATCAATGAGATTATGGAAACAGTGTCAAAGCCTGGTCAGAAACAAATGATAGCAGAATGAAAATAGGCAATAGGCACCGCAGGGTTTCACGCATGTCATAATTTTTCACTGTAACATCACAGGCCTTCTCAGCTTCAACAAAAACAAATCCTCTTACATGATCAAGTGCAAAAACATGTCCATCACGATTTTTGTCCAAGTAATAAAGCTTGAAAAATTACCGTGTCTTGGGAGGTGGTGGTAATTCATGACACAGAAAAAGCTGCCCCGTGTTGTCATCTCTCTGAGCAAAGCTGACCCTATGGTGTCATGTCACTGCGCAAAGCTGGCCTCGTTTGTCATTTCACTCCGCAAAGCTGGCATCTTTGGTCATGTCACTAAGCAAAGCTGCCCCGTTTTGTCATGTCATTGTGCAAAGATGGCCTCTTTGGTCATGTCACTGAGCAAAGCTGCCCCGTTTTGTGATGTCACTGCGCAAAGCTGGCATCTTTTGTCATCTCACTGCGGAAAGATGTCGTCTTTTTTGTTTTTGGTCACTGCAGTAATCTCTCTCGTTTGGTATAAATACCATGGTTGGGGTCCCATGACATTGTACGCAGAGAACCCTGTAAATCAAACAAAGAAGTACCTTGTCTTTCGTGGTGAAACATACCATGTCGGAACCCGAGGGGCCATTCAGATTTGGGTCACCAAAGGAAGACCTTTCATTCGAAAGGAGGGAGATCTTTGGTCCACAGTACCGCTTGATACCAAGCCGGCGTGCTCAACCGGTGTGGCCGAAATGCAGACATAATGATTACGCGGTCGTGCAGGTCCTGGATGGCCTGTTCGATGGCGGGCGATGTTTCTTCCGTTGCCCACGCTCCGGGGTACAAATTACTAATAGTACAATTTTTGTTATTGCTTATGGACCCTCCATGTTTACCGGTATTTCCCGCATATGGCGAAATGCGACTTCTCCCGCTGGATCGACCCTCCTCACGAACGGTATATTGTCCGTTATGTGGATACATTATGGGATCGAATATTGGAGTTGGAGGACCGAATCGAGACTCTCACTGAGGAGAACAATGACCTCCGCCAACAGATGCAACGCGAGAGGGGCAACGAGGAGGTCGTGAACAAAGGAAGCTTGTATAATCCCACATGTTGCTGCGCAAACCCTAGTTGCATATGTGCGTGCCACTACCACGACGGCCAGCCACGTCCGAGGCGGCCCCCTCAGCAATTCTCCAGTTGGGTGGCACGAGGCTCGTTTGGCATATAGGCAACGAGGTGTACGGTTGTGTTGTATTTTAGTTGTGTTCGTTGGTGTGTTGATGGTTGTACTACTTGCTACATTTCATGTACGTGCAATGTATGTGTTGTTTCGTGTTGTCATTGTCTGATGCCTTCTTATTCTGTGGTCTTTGTGCGTGAGGCTGCCCCTCCCCTCCACACAGTCAAGTTATAGTGCTGGAGGTTCTCCTCGTGTATGTTGGTAATGTTTTATGCTATGTTGTACCTTGTGTTTGTTGTTATCGTGTGTTCTCCCGCTGGAGAGTTAATCTATGTCAATGTAATGTGTGTTGTGAGGTACAGTGCCCACATGCGTGCATACTTGTCATATTGTAATGAAACCTTAATTGTAGAACAAATAATTTCATAAGCCATGCGAAACACAGCAAACCATGCGATGTCACAACAGCACAATTACAAAAATTCATTCATCATCTCATCGTCGCCGCCTCGGACGGCGTATCTGATCCTCTGAGAAGGTGAACATACTAGGGGAGAGCGGTGCATCGCGAAGATCGTAGTGCGAGGGCTGCGCCCGAGGCGGTGGTGGGTACAAATCTGTGGAGGGTTGCGACGGCTGGCCAAAAATAGAGCTCAGCCATTCGGAGGAGGGGTCTATGTCCTGCTTAGATGGTACAGCTGAATTAGGCAATGGAAAGTACAAAAAATATTCATAATGAGTAGTAATATCACAAGGCATTTACCTGGGTACTCTGAAAAGCGGATGACCCACCGTGAACGTCATGGCCCTGTTGCTCCGAGTAAACCTGCATTTTTTTGCCAGTGCGATTAGATGGCTTTGAAATAGACATGTTTAGCTTAGTACGTTAGTGCATACCGGGGTATGTGGCTGTCGAAATGACGATGTCGACGGGTAGTCGCGCATGTACTCCTGCGATGTGAAGCCTTGATAGGTCTGCCCAAACCACCTATCCCGGTCTTCTAGGTTGGACTGCACGCTACGGGTGAACGAGGGCATCCCCCCTCTGGTTGCTGCGGCGAGTCAGGGTCGCTCTCTGGAGTGGGCCCCCGTCGGCCTGGAGAGCGCGGTCGCTCCTCCGTCGCCCTCCGTGATGACGATGCCCGTAGCAACGTGCTATCCTGTCGCAACTGCTATAAGATGAACATGTGGTTAGACATAAATGGTAAATGAGTGGATGAACAAATAGGTGGCAATTGTCCAACCGCCGGTCCGAAGCGCGTGGAGGCCGAGCGAGCGTAGCTGGGCCGACTCTCAGACTACGATGGACGCGACAACGATGGTCGTGCTGATGGTGGTGCTAACGGCGGCGCGGAGGGGGTGGTGGTCCTTGGCCACGTCCGCCACCGCATGGAGCAACAACGTCATCTCGGTGGCAACCACAACTCAAGGTCCGTATCGCAGCCCTGGCGTCATCGTAGATGCTGCGCATCGAAGTGACCCACCGATCAACCGTATTTGACCTCGCACGGTGTATAGACTGTTGTGCCTCGTCTTGGATACGATACAGGCGGTCCAACTGCAGTGAAACAAACAGTCAGTTAAAACGTAATCCTGCATTATTTAATGACATACTAATCTCGTACCGCCTGGTCGTGCCGTGCCGCTAGATGACGGTCTGGACCTGCCTGTATAGCGGCCTCGTGAACGACCTCAAGTGGACGATGTGGCGGCTCGCGTGCGTGGAGCGTACCACTCAAGGTATGTCCTATGCGTCGCGGGGTCGTCCGGCCGTGTCTCGTCCACAACCATCGTATCCGCCTGGTCACGCCACATGTCTGTCCACGGTCGCTGTGTGGCTCTCCAGTCTTCTGTCGCTCGCCCTCTCCTCGATTGCCTGCAAGTTCATTGAGACATTACACAATTAGTAGGGGCACAGACTAATGCATTAATTAAATTTATGGTGTAATGACATACCGGTGGGTGCTGTCTGCAAGAGGGCGTCCTGGCATGGGGGGACATGCTGGTACAGTCCGAACTGCCTCATGACTCGGTGTGGGTTGTATGGCTCGACGCAGTGCGAGAACACCAAGTGGCAGGTCGTCAACCAGTACGTGTGATCCTGCCCGCACTGAGATGACAACGCGTGGGGGGCCGTGTCAAAAATGAACCGTGGAGTCCATGGCCACCAGACTATATCGGCTGGCCCAGAATCTCGAACTTGTTGTGGAAATCCGTGTACGCACGTCTCGGTCTGTCCCTGGCCCACCTCAACTGACCATGTGTCCAACGTGTACCCATTGTGGGCCCATCTACGGGGTCGTCGCCACCACCGAGGCCGTAGAACTGCGGGCTGAGGTCATAAGGGTGCACAACACGACCAAAGGAAGGCCTGCCAACGGGGAAGTGTTCCCACGACCACAACTGAAGGAGAAGGTAGCAGACGGCTAGGACCGGCTCGCTGGCTGCGGTACGCTGCGAGGCATCACACAAGCCTCGGTATGTGGCGCTAAGAACTGCTGATCCCCAGCTATACTGTGGCACCTGACCAGGCCAGCCATCCGCCAAGGACTCCGCTAGGTGTATGTAGCTAGGCTGCACGGAGTCTCCAGTGGTGCTAGGGAACAAGACCCACCCGAACAGATATAGCAGATATGCAACGAAGTGCGTCCGCACCTCCTCCTCATGTGCGAGTGCAGGACAGGTCATGTACCAACGAAGCCATCCATGTGGCACACCGGCTGCGTTGTCTGGGATCGGATGACTGAACCGGTGACCCAGACGGACCTTCCAGTTTGCTGCCTTTGGGGGTGACACTACAACATCACCACGGATGGATAGACCTGTAAGCATCGTCACGTCCTGCAGAGTAACCGTCATCTCCCCCCACCGGAGTGGAAGGTGTGAGTCTCCGGCCTCCATCGATCAACGAGAGCAGACAGCAGCGGCGCATCATACTGGAATGCATGCGGTAGATCCAACATGCGGGCAATGGGCAGCAGCCCGGTGTCCCGCAGTAGTGGGATGTACCGCTGGTCGAGACGTCAGTTCTCTCGGGGGCCCCTAAGGACGAAGCAAGGATGCCCTTGTGCGTCTCCCGACGACCACGCATGGCATCGGTGGTGCTCATCCCAACGGGGGTCTAGCAACTCGAACACCATGTCCTGCCAAAGAAGGATAACAAGCGAGTCTAAATTTATAACAAAATGTGCAACAAATGACAACATAATTAACAACAAATGTAACGGCAGGAAACATACGGAATGTACCAAAACATACATAAAATGTGCACACGAATATGGCCCACACGACAAGAAAACATATGGAATGTACGAAAACATACATAACATGGTAATATGCACGACACAGATACATGGAACCAACAATGAAGTGTACACCTCCTGAATAATGCAGGGTACATCGCAACGCATAGAACACATGGAAGAAACAATGGGTACAAGAAAACATTGTGGTTGGTACTACGGAGCGTTGCTTGATGCTGGCCTGTTTGGGCACTGGCTGAGGGAGTGGCCAATCGTCTTGCATAGCCTACACTTCGGGCGCCAAACACGATCCCCTCGCTAGCTGTCGTCCATGTCATTGCGGATGCAACGGCTTTGTCGTCTTCCACGACCAACAGCTTCAGTGCATCGTTGGGCACTCACTTTATCTCCCCTAGCCATAATTCCCTGTAGTGCATGTCTACCCCGTAGGAATTGAACTCTGCACTCCAGGTTGCATACAAGTGCTGCATGTCGTAGTACTTGGAGATGTACTGTGCCGACGCCTGGTGCCATACAGCGCAGGCCGCGTACACATGGGAGCATGGCTTGTGCAGAAGCTGGGGCTTGTTGCAGGTGCAAGATGCTTTCTCATCAATCATGCATACCTACTTGCGCTCCCCTCTAATATGACCCATGACATACTTCTGCCTGAGGCGGACCTCAAACTTCCTCCTTAAGCCATCAATGGGCTGAGCAATGTGCGATCGACCCTTCTCCATCTTCCTGTCCATGAAGGCCTGCATGACCTCAGAGTATTGCTTGTTTTCATCCAGGTGCTTCTTCGCCATCATTGCTCTATTCACAAAGTACCGGACGGTATGGTTCCAAGTCTCGCCCACGATTGCCGTGATCGGCAGGGATCTGACGCCCTTCAAGACACCATTGTAAACCTCGGACATGTTGGTTGTCATGATCCCATACCTTGCCCCACCGGTGTCGTGCAACAAAGACCACATTTCCAAGTCAGGTGCATTGGACTGAACCCATTGTGTGAATACCCCGACTCTTGTGGAGCCCCCCTCCACGGCCCCTGCTTCTGTATGCACATGCTTGGTAGCCTCCTGATCGAGCTGCCTCCACAAGGTGTCGAACTTCCGCTTCTGGTTCTGCATGCATAGCTTCTTGAACATCTTCATTAGGTCCTTGCTACGGAACCTTCTGTGGAAGTTCGCTGCAATATGCCTCATGCACCAGCGGTTCTTCACATCAGTCCACTGGAAGGGGGGCTGCGTCCCATTCTGCAACGTTCGCAACGCAGACAGCAAGCCTGCATTGCGGTCGGAGATAAGGCACACTTCAGGGCGTTCTTGCACTACGGCATGCTTCAAATTGCAAAGGAACCAAAGCCAGCTATCTGTATTCTCGTTCTCCACAATTGCAAATGCCACTGGGAGTAACTGGTCATTTGCATCGGCTGCAACTGCGGTGAGGATAGTACCCTTGTACTTGCTAGATACGAACGTCTCATCTATGGTTAGCACTGGACGGCACCACCTGAACCCTTGCATCGCCTGATGGAAGGCCCAGAACACTCTGTCAAGAATGAAATAATTCGGGCCCTCCGTAGGATGAACCCTCTCCTGCTTGTTTATGTACGTGCCTGGATTTGATTGTGCAATTTGCTGTAGCATTCTTGGGACCAGGTCGTACGCCTCCTCGTACGTCCCATACATACGGTGCAGCACCTTTCGCTTCGCCCGCCATACCTTCTTGTAGCTCACTTCGAAGCCCGCAATGTTCGCTACTTCTGCCATTAGAACCTTCGGGGAAATGGACACATCCGCCTGGATGAGGTGGGTGACCAGCTCTGCAACATACGATGATGTCATGTTGCGGTGTCTATGTACTGGCCCCGCAAGCTCACAACTGTGATCTTGCAACACCATTATCCGGAACTCCATGCCAACGCCCTTGTACCATTGTGCACGAACTTTGCCAGGACAGGACCCGTCGACATACTTCACAACGTATGTGTCCGGCTTTGACTTGTGGACCCGATATGTCCGGCTTATGTTGACGGCATGTCTAGCAATAGCCTGCTGGACAGAACTCTTATTACGGAAGCACTGCCCCAAAAAGAGTGCGCCCTCGCTGAAGCCGCATTCTCCCTCCTCCGCCTGTGGCAGAACTAGGGCTGCCGCTGCGTTGTCGTCCAGTTTGGATGACACGTATGCACCGTCCGTGGTCAGTTGTACCTTCACCATCCTCGTCCTCTCCAGAACTGCCTGTTTCCACCTCCTCGTCCTCCTCGCTGTCCTCTTCTTCCACCTGGTCCCCAAGATACTCATGACAGTCAATACAGGCGGCCCACCACCTCTGGTCCACACCTTCGTTGGCCTGGAAATTCTCCGCACGCCTCCTGAGGTCTTCATCACCCACTTCCTCGCCCACATGTTCTCCCGCAGGCGTCTTCATGACCGCGGAGATGAACCCAAGCTCTACATCTCCACCAATGCATCGAACCAACCATGGCGGATGATTCGCCTCTCCACGAACTCGACATACACCATTGGCCTAGCATATATCACAGCATCGGGGTTGCACATGACCTCCATGTAGTTCGCCCATGAGGCGTCATTGGTCACCTTCGAAGTTGTCATATGCTCTCCTTCCATCACCCACCATTGAGGCATAGATTGCCTCGATCCGTAACTTCTTCCTTGCGGTGTGCCGATCGAACGCCGAACGGACACACCTCCGTAGCTCAGACAAGCTCATGGCGTTCAGACCGGGTGCCCGGATCACGGTCTGGTCGCAATTTGACAGGTCCGCCCCATACGCCCCATCGCGTATGAGACCACTCCTATAAAACACGAACAAGTCTTGAATGCCAGCCATTGTGTACCTAACATAAGTGCATAATCAACCATTTTAGTACACAGCATGTAACAATCGTACCATCAAACACCCACTACCCCATTGTAACATTAACAGTGCGGTATTTCATAATCTTCCTACCGCCTACAAAATCGCTAAGTATTTTTTTGTATTTGTAAAACTACAATTTATTTCTAACTATTTTACTTCCAAATTCTAACATACATCAAATTACATATTCCTATGACCTACAATTTCGATTACTAATATTTTAATTTCTCAATCTATGCTACTACTTTGTATTCCATGTTTTTTTTCTAATTAATGCAAAAAAACCATTTACTAATTTTCCTACATTTGTTTTCTAACTTTTACTTAATACATGCTTTATTGATTTGTACTATAACTTTTGTATTACTGTAATTGCATTTTAATTCTAATGTACCAATTTTATTTCCAATTTATTTTTACCACCTACCGCACTGTATGCACTTCTTCCCTAAATGTACTACTTGTATGTTCCTAATCCTGCTAATATTGTTATCATCTACAAATGCTCTAAGATAAATATGTACTTTCTCAATGTCTACACATCTGCAAGTTTATATTTTCGCACAATAAACTACACTACAATACGTATATTCACAAAAAACACAGTACAACATTACATACACTACAATACATCATGCCTAAAATATACAAGATTTGCTACAAATACATACCGTATCAAACATTGACATAAAATAACATTAGCAAAACATGGTTTGCTTAATTATAGACTAATGACATACATAAAATTATAGTTGCACGGGCACAAAACTTACCTCTTCTTGAAGCCCACGAGACGATCTACAACTTTTGTATTTGCCAAATCCGCAGATTCCGAACGAAAACAACTCAAACCTTAGTGTTTTCACTCGTCACTTTCCTTCACTGCCTCACTCTCTCGCTCTGTCTTCGCTCGAACCAACTGCAAATGAGCTCCTGGATGACCATACGCGCATAGGAATGAACTCTTATCCGTGAGGGAGAGGGGCCATACGAGCGAGCTGTTGACGCGTGTGCTGCTCGGGTGTGAAAAAAGCCAGGGAGACGCTGCTTTCGGCGGGCCGATTAGACAACAGCCGTGACGTGCGATCGGGAATCAATTCCGCGGTCGGATCGGCGGGTCGCGCGGCCAGAAAAGGAGACATGCGGTCGGAGCGGAGAACGTGCGGTCGGGCGGGAGAATTCGCGATCGGGGCGGTAGGACGTGCGGTCGGAGAGGAGAACGTGCGCTTCGCGCGAGAGCGAGCGTGCGTGCGATGCCGGTACCGCACGACCGGGTGAACAGTGAGGTCGTGCACTACCAGACCGCACAACCGGGACACATGGCGGCACACGGAGGACGCGCGGTCGGGAGGGGTCTAAAATTGGAATTTTTTTGGTTAGGAGGCCAAAAACGGAATTTAAGGTGTTTAGGGGTCCTCATGTGTCCAAAATTCAAATCTATTCTCCCCACAAAGAAGATCAAGCCAAATCTACCCCCTAATCGATACTCGCGTCCAGGTTGGCATCCTAATTTGTACAATCCCACTTGAACTGCCGCCGCCGCCTCTTGGTTTCCTCCCCCACCCCGGCGCAGTTCTTGGCATCCCGGAGCCAGATTCTTGGTGCTTCTCCGACTCCACAGGTACGTTTGTTGTCGCTGTTGAAGTTGTAATCCGTAAAACCGTAAGAAAGTCGCAGTCACTACCTGATTCCCTCTCCCAATCGGAGCGAGACGATTTCTTCTTCCACCTTCGTCGCGCACGAAATGCTGTTCCCTATTCGGGGACGGCGATGGACGGCTACACACCTAACAATTTTTTGCGTTCTTTTATGGCTCTCGCGTGGTGGTAGTAGGTGCCATGAATCTTGCCCTTGTTTGGACCCGAGCGCATGGTTCGGCGACCAACTAATTCGATCTCTTTTTACTTCGTGTATGTATGTATGGCCAATGTAGGCAGCGGGGGTCTTGACAAGGTAGTTCAAGAAAGGGACTTGTTGGTGCTTTCAACTCGTACTACTTGTTGAGGCGTATGCAAGGAAATCCCGAAATTGGTTGAGAGGAGGACTGGAGGTGTTGTTCCTGTCATATCATCTTTCTGCAGTAGAGAAGAAAACTTCCTAAATTATGCATTATTTTGTATTACTAGTAGGGCATGTTTAATTTGTATAAGGTCAGCTGGTTCTTTGACTTAGCCACAGTGCTTGGGTTGGGTGCTGCTAGATCTGGTGATGCGTATATTTTATTGCTCTTGTTTTTCTGCTATTGTGACCAATATGTGCTTGTGACGTGATCTAAACTCAATTTGATCTCCACATAGATGGCTACAATGCCAAACTGTCATAGTTTATTTGATTAGTCTGAGATGGTCGTTGCATACTAGTCGTCCTTCTTTCTCCTCGCACCTTTCTCTTCTCTGCTCACTTCATTTAGTGAAAGAGAAAACAAACGTGCTTGAAGGTTAAGGCTCTTTGTTGTTGTGCTTGTTTCTATGGCGAACTCAAGGTTTGGCCGTTTCAAGGTACCGGTCTTACCTTTGTTTCTTGAGTTTCGGGTGCAGGTTCTTTTTTCATTTGTCCATCTTTTATACTGGTTGTTTTGTCCAGTGCTGTGATTTGAATCTTGATGTGTGCTGCAGTTTCCTTGAAATTGTTCCATTGATTCTACCTTGTTACTTGTTGTAGGAATGGACACAGGGGAAAACCATTTGAGAATTCTGGATGAACAAATAGTTTTTTTTGAGGGAATGGACGAACAAATAGTCATCTTCGTTCTTTTCATTGACAAAAGTTTGGTTGCTTTATCATTGACAATTTTTTTGGGGAATGGATGAACAAATAGTTTGTTTTCTCTCTTTAAAAGGTCATTAAGGAAGAGTGCTGATCTTGTGTGCCTGTCTCATTATTGTTCTTGCCTGTCTCATTATTATTGTTCTTGAATCTGCAGCTCTATATGCTTACTCTGAGAAAAATTTCAAGGATACAAATGTAACAAATTCATGACTATTTGGTTAGCATGAAAAAGGAAAGAGGGTAGATCAATGATATGTCAGTCAATTTTGGGGGTAATATTGTCCTGTGTTTCGGGATCTGGAGAGCTGCTTTACAGAACAAACTTTTAATAAAAGATCAATAGGTTTTGGGATTGATGAAGCACACACACTGGAGACTCTGAACTATGCTTTGATAATCGAATTTATCAGATTTGTAGATTTTTCTTCTCAATTTAAAGAGTATGACTCCTATTCAGCAGATTAGCATTTGGAAACCCTTGCCACACATGTATTCGAATTTGGAAATGCTTCCCGGAGAAACTTGTCTTTTCCATGTTGGTGGCTAGCCATAAGGTGATTCCTATAGCTTCCCACCTCACACTCTGTTTGACTAATTGTTGATTCACTGAATATATTTTCTGGTGAATGTTTCCAGTACCGGGATTGTGCATGGTTACATTATCGTTTTGCCGTACTACAGCAGCTAGGATGTAGATACAAGGCTTGTGAAGATACTGCTATCAAATGAATGTTGTGAGAGATAAATTACCGTATCGCTAAAATCTGAAAGATCCATTGACAAAACTGTTTACAGTTGGAAGTTTTTCAATAGGGATATGTGGGGACTGTCGTGTGGGGGCACCACTAAAATCAATGGGACGGCATGGCTATATTGGCATAATATCATCCGATAAAATTAGTCCATTGACTAGTCTGCTTTTCATGAGATTTGGTTGTTTTATATCTTGTTAGGTGATCCTACCCCTAGACCAAGTTGTTTGGCATTTGCGATTGTTTTAACCTTGTGATACATGGTTGTCACGGCAGAACTGGCGACCACAGCGAGTGAGGGGCGCCTGGACGCCATGGCGATTTGCCACGGCGACACCTAGGCGAGCCGTCGCGCTGTACTCCCCTCCACACAGCAAGACGTATGTACAGTTGTATACTCAATACTCAGTAACTCATACTCTGCATCGCGATGCAATATTTGCCAACTCATCTCCCCTCCTCCTCTCTCTCTCTCTCTCTCTCTCTCCCTCGCATCTCGCACACTCATCTCCCCTCCTCTCCCTCTCCCGCACTCACTCCTCTCTCTCTCCTTGCCGCCTCCTCCGGTCCTCCCCCCGCCACCTTGCCTCCTCCGGGCCCCCCACTGCCTTGCCTCCCCCGCGCGGGCACCACCACCTCCCCCAAGTCGCAGCGAATGTCCATGACGTCCACCCAGCTCTGCCGTGACGGCTAAGCGCGACGCGGTAACAACCATTTTGTGACATATGCATGGATTTGCAGTTTGCTTTGTCATGGTCAACGGATGCTGTTAAAGTAGGCGGGTAAATTTCATGACATAACTAAAACATGATATGGGCATAAGAGAGTAGTTGTCACAGCCTCTGGATCGCAGGGCGTAGCCGTGACTCGTCGCCGGAAGAGCTTGGTCCTGGCGGCGGCCAAGTCTTCCCTGGCTGCGCGCCGCCAGCTGGAAGTTGGGAACAGGGGAGGAGGTAGGCTAAACAGAAAACTCTTTATTACTTCTTGCTTGTCCCCAAACATTGGATCTCAAGCTATATATATATATATATATATATATATATATATATATCTGCTGTTTACAAGAGTCCGGACTGGACTTGTAACCCTACTCCAATTCTCTGATGGATTCGGCTTTAAACTGAAATAGAATCTTGATGGATTTGGTTGCCATATAACCGGAAGGCTAAGCCTTGTTCCAGCGGCTATAGACTATAACATTTCTCCCCTCCTCGCGAAGCAGCTCGTCCTCGAGCTGAAAATCTGGATATGACTCTTGAACTGAGCCAATGGTGTCCACGAAGCGTCTGCCAAAGTGGTACCAGCCCATTGCACCAATAGTTGCCGCTGTCCTTGACGCCGTGCCGATTTCAGCACGCGCATTGGAGTTGGCAGCGCCCGGCCATGATGAAGTTGTGGTAATGGTGGTGGAGTCGATGGTGGAGCCCCTTGAAACTTTTTAAGTACCCCAACATGGAAAACGTCATGGAGTTTAGCGCCCGGAGGGAGTTCCAAACGGTAGGCAACCAAACCAATCTTCTCAAGGATCTTGTAGGGACCAAAAAATTTCGGTCCAAGCTTGCTAGCTGAAGGGATGCCAAGAGAAGCAGCCGGCCGATGAAGAAGGCGTAGCCAAACCAAGTCCCCCACGTCAAAGGAAACATACTATGATTCTGATCATAGTATTTCTTAGCATATGCTTGAGCTTGAAGAAGGCGATCACGGATATCACGAAGGAGTTGATCACGAGCTAACTAGGAGACTTCCACAGCTTGAGCGACGGCCTCGCCCTTCTCATAAGTGCGCAATGAGGGCGGATCCCGACCATAGACGACTTTGAACGGTGTTGCACGAAGGGCTGAGTGGAAGGATGTGTTGTAGCAATATTCGGCCCACGGCAGGCAGTCCATCCATTGACGAGGTCGATCGCCAGTTAAGCAGTGTAAATACATGGCGATCACCTTGTTAATAGCTTCAGTCTGGCCATCGGACTGTGGATGGTAAGCCGAACTGAGGTGAAGGCGAATGCCGGCCAAGCGAAAAAAATCTTGCCAAAAGTGGCTGGTGAAGACCCGATCACGGTCACTGACAATGGATGTAGGAATCCCATGTAGACGGACGATCTCATTAAAGAAGACGCGGGCGACAGTCGTAGCGGAATATGGATGGGCCAAGGGAATAAAGTGAGCGTACTTGGAGAAGCGATCGATGACCGAGAGAATGACTGATTTACCATGTGCACGAGGAAGCCCTTCAATGAAATCCATTGCAATGTCAGACCATGGTTGAGCCGGCACGTCGAGCGGTTGAAGGAGGCCTGCGGGTTGTAAGTGTTCAATTTTGTTGCGTTGGCAAACTTGGCAAGTTCTCAGAAGTCTTGAACAATGCGTTTAGCCCCTGGAATATAAAAATCCTTGCGTAGGCGGCACAAAGTCTTTTGGATGCCTTCATGTGCTGCATGGGCGGAAGTTAGGATCTGCTGCAATGAGGGCGATGCAGGTGTTACATAGACCCGTCCGGAGTGCAAAATGAGGTCGTCCTGGACGGACCATGGTGCGGTCAATTTGCCCGAATTGATATCAGTCTGAAGCTGCTGTAGATCTGGAGTGTGTAAAACTTCATTGCGCAATTCCGGAAAGAGTGAAAGAGCAGGCGACGAAATGGCCATCAGACTGGTCGGAGAGAAGTCACGCCGGGATAAGGCATCCGCTACTGTGTTGAGGCGTCCCGGCCGAAATTCAACTAAAAAATCATAGCCAAAGAGCTTGCTCACCCAGTGATGTTGAGGAATAGTGGAAAGCCGCTGATCAAGTAAGAACTTCAAACTGTAGTGGTCTGTGCGGATAAGGAAAGCGCGGCCCCAGAGGTATGGTCTCCAACGACGAACGGCTTGGATTAATCCAATTAATTCGCGTTCATAAGCAGGAAGCTTGGAATGGCGAGGCACCACCGGTCGACTGAAGAATGCGATGGGTCCTCGACCCTGATGAAGCACGGCTCCAATGCCTGACCCAGAAGCATCACACTCTACAATGAATCGTTGAGTGAAATCAGGCATATGCAAAACTGGCGCCGCGGATAAAGCCGTCTTAAGTCCCTCAAAAGCTTGTTGGGCGGTTGGTGACCATCCGAATGCCTCCTTCTTAAGTAAGTTTGTTAATGGAGCTGCAATCTTGCCAAAGTCTTGAATAAATTTGCGATAATAGCCAGCAAGACCTAAAAACCCACGTAATGCTTTGATTGTTTTGGGTTGTGGCCATTCCGAGATTGCTTGCACTTTGGATGGATCCATGGCGACTTGGCCGTTGGAGATAATATGGCCCAAGTATGAGACAGAAGATAATCCGAAGGAACATTTAGACTTCTTGAGAAACAAAGTATGTTGACGCAGAAGCAGGAAAACCATGCGGATGTGTTGCAAGTGCTCGGACCAGGATGAACTGTAAATCAATATATCATCGAAAAAAACAAGGACGAAGAGGCGCAAATAGGGACGAAGAACTGACTGAATTAAAGCTTGGAATGTTGCGGTGCGTTGGTCAATCCAAAAGGCATAACCACAAACTCAAAAAGTCCTTCATGAGTCCGGAATGCGGTCTTGAAGATATCATCGGGGTGCATGCGGACTTGGTGATAACCGGACCGAAGATCAAGCTTAGTAAAGAACCGGGCACCCCGTAGTTCATCCAATAACTCATCCACCACAGGAATCGGAAATTTATCTTTGATGGTTAACTCATTGAGAGCCCGATAATCCACACAGAATCGCCAAGTTCCATCATGTTTTTTAACCAAAAGGACTGGAGATGAAAAACATGAATGGCTATGCCGAATCAAACCTCGGTGAAGCATATCCTTGCATTGTCGTTCCAATTCCTCTTTCTGGTGGTGGGGGTATCGATAAGGTCGCACGGAGACTGGGGCTGCTCTTGGGCGAAGAGTGATCCGATGGTCTTGAGGCCGGACTGGTGGAAGTCCCTGTGGCTCGGTAAAGAGGTCGCCGAATTCCTCCAGTAGAGGCTGCAATGATTCCTGGTCGGACTGGACTAGAGAATGTATGGTTGGAACAGTGGAGAGTCCTTGCCATTGCACCTGGCGACCCGCCAGCCAAAACATCATGGTGAGGTCGTCGAAATCCCAAAGAATGGGGCCCAGTGTCTTCAACCAGTGTACTCCCAGGACGATGTCAAAACCACCCAAAGGAATGCCATAAGCTTGGATGGTGAATGGGGTCTGATTTACCAGGATCTGTAGAGTACTGCAAAATCCTGTGCAGGCGAGGTGATCCCCATTTGCTATTTTGACGTTAAGGCCCTGTCGGGGAAGCAACTGCAGTGCGGCCAATTTGACAGCTCGTTCACTCAAAAAATTGTGCGTGGAACCAGAGTCGACGAGGGCGACGAAAGAGTGCCTACCAATGATTACCGCAAGTTGCATGGTACCTCCATTGGATGATCCTGTGACTGCGTGAAGGGATATCTCCGGTGGAGATTCGTCGGCTTCAATGGCATGCAGGTCAAGCTGGTCACGCCGACATCGTCGTCTTCATTCATATCAATGTATGTCAGAAACGGTTGCTTGCAACGATGCCCTGGTAGAAATTTGTTGTCGCAGTTGTAGCATAAACCCTTGGAGCGGCGGTCGGCCAGTTCAGTTGGCGTAAGTCGGCGGAACGGTTTGGCAGAGCGTCCCCCTGGGGCTGCGGCCGTTAGTGTGGGTTCCTGTGAGTGTCCGGTGATTGGAACCGGTGTAGCAGAAGGTCGCTGCAGTGGTCGCCAGGGACGTGGTGCTGATGATGTGGTAGCAGTACTGGCCAAGATTTGCGCCCGGCGCTCATACGCATGAGCGAGACTCATTGCCACCTGAAGATTGGCTGGTTGCTGCAGTTCCACATCAGTTCGAATAGGCTCGACGAGGCCGGCGGTGAAAATTTGGACTTGCTGCAAGGGTAGCAGACGATCAGCCCGACAAAGCAAAGCCAAGAAGTTATTTTGGTAGTCGCTGACGGATCCCGTCTGCCGTAGACGAGTTAGTTCCCCCAAAGGATTACTGCGAATTGGCGGTCCAAACCGCATGTGGCAAAGATCCTTGAATTGATCCCATGTCGGCTGTCCGTCGTCACGCTCCAATTGAAAATACCATTGTTGAGCGATACCCGTGAGGTGGTACGAGGCGAGCCAGACCTTGTCATTCTCTTCTGTGCGCTGGCCCCGGAAGAATTGGTCACACCGATTTAACCAAGGAAGGGGATCGTTGGTGCCGTCATAAGTAGGGAACTCCAATCTGTGGTAGCGTGGTGCGTTATACTGTGAGTTGAATGGCAAGTGTTAGACTACAGAATATTCGTGTGCATTAAGACCTTAAGTGCATCTATGAGAATATACATTGTTTATGACTTATGAACCCAGCTATTAGCATTTTGAGAGTGAACTGTGCCTTATTCACCCTCGATATTTACTAAATTCAGGTAGGATGATGTTGTTTGATACATAAACATATGAATTCTGAAATCTGTTCCAAACTGTCGAATGATTTCTAATACAATCCTGACCTGGTTATTTTGTGCTGGAGATTGATCTTTCTAGCAGCGGTGGTAGAGTTTTTTTCTTGCATTTCACGTATTCCATTGAAAATTAGCGTAACTTCACGTTCTATGCTGCAGATGTCTAATATATCAGGGCCCTCGAAAGAAGATGCTACAGCTAATGGTTCAGGTGCTCTCCACAAATCCGAAGGAACCTGGAGTGACACATTCGCCACTCTTGTGCAGCAAGCATCGGTATATGGTGTGGCTGCTGGGTATTGCCTATCAGCATCTCTTCTCTCCATCATCAACAAATGGGCAATCATGAAATTCCCTTACCCTGGTGCCTTGACAGCTTTGCAGTACTTCGCTAGTGTTGCTGGAGTTTTCCTATGTGGACAGCTAAAGCTTATTGAACATGATGGCCTTAATTTGAGGGCTATGTGGAAGTTCTTGCCAGCTGCTGTGATGTTCTACATCTCCATCTTCACAAACAGTGAACTCTTATTGCATGCCAATGTCGATACTTTCATCGTATTTCGCTCTGCTGTTCCAATATTTGTAGCCATCGGGGAGACACTTTACCTTCACCAGCCATGGCCATCACTGAAGACATGGCTTTCACTTGCCACTATACTTGGTGGAAGTACGATTTATGTTTTCACAGACAACCAATTTACTGTAACTGCCTACAGTTGGGCTGTGGCCTATCTTGCAAGCATGTCAGTTGAGTTTGTGTACATTAAGCATGTTGTCATGACCATTGGGTTAAACACATGGGGCCTTGTCCTCTACAACAATCTTGAAGCATTGATGCTGTTCCCCCTTGAGCTCCTTATAATGGGGGAGCTTGGTCAGATGAAGGTTGACAGCTCAAAGGTGGCAAACTGGCTTTCGTTTGATGTGATCCTTCCCGTTTTTCTGTCATGTCTGTTTGGACTGTCAATATCCTTCTTTGGGTTCTCCTGCAGACAGGCTATCTCTGCTACAGGATTCACAGTGCTCGGCATAGTGAACAAGCTCCTAACTGTTGTGATTAATTTGGTCATCTGGGACAAGCATGCTTCCTTTCTGGGGACAATAGGGCTCCTAATATGCATGTCAGGTGGAATTCTCTATCAGCAATCCACTACAAAACCAAAGACACCAAAGGTTGAATCCAATGAAGAGACTGATGAGGAACAACAGAAGTTGATGGAAATGCAGCCTGGGCAAGAGGGCAATTCAACTAAGCTTGCCTCCTCTTGAGTCTGTAGTGAAAATTTTACACTAGTTTTGCCGTGGGCCGACAATTTCTATCATTGAATATTGGGATATTAGTTGATCCCGTGGAAGGATCATTCGATTATAGGAGCTTCAAATGAGCTTCAGCAAGACCTCACAAATAGAATCAGCTATCACAACTAGTTCAATTCTGTTATTAGTTGTAGAACATCTTTAGTTGTAAGATATCCTCATTCTTAGAAATGGTTCCTGCAATGCACAGCGAAATACATGTCAATCACATTCCTCTGAATACTTGGTATACAAGAGATAGTGCTGCGTCTTGTCTAGTCGATATTGTGTAGTCTGGGAAATTTGCCTTGCAATTGTAGTGCTCATGGCACCATGGCAATTCGTTGAATGTCTTATCAACTAGTGATCTCTCTCTCCAGTTTGTGGGTTGAATGGTTCATTTGCTATCCTTAGCCACGTTGAAGAACTGCGCATTGAAATGTAGAGATATAATTGCAATTCCGTTTCTAAAGGTGTAAGAAACATTTTTTCAAACAATTTACGAAAAAACTGATCCGCTCCATCTATATTGGTTCATATTTTGGGTTGGTTAGTTTGTGTTTTTTTAAAAAAATTTTGCAGCACCATCTGAACGGTTTGAACATACCTCAGTCAGAGGTAAGATTTGGAATTTCTTGTCTGCGGTAGCACTGCACTTATTGATGATTTCTTTTTATCCATTTTGGCTAGAAAATAGGAGAAAACAAAGACCTCAATACTCCTCAAACTCTAAACCAACATGGATCACTGTTTTTAGGTTAGATTGGTCTAGGCTGTTGTGGCAAGAAAACGTTTGTTTTACTGTGCCAAACACTCGTACTCCTGTTGAAAATAATGCTGTCTTTTGGACATTGCGCAGTCTCCAGTATGCAATTCTGATCATCAGTTTAGTAGTGTGCTAGCAAAAATTATACTTATATTATAACATGGAAGTATTTTCATAACAAATCTAAGGGTATCTACTACCTAATGTTTTCCTTGTTCAGCACTTTTCTGCTGGCTGTCATTTTTGCTTTTGCATTCTTCTTTTGTCTGTCCTGTCAACGACTTCTAGATCGGCCGTGTAAACTACACTATCTTCTTTTCTTTATTGATTAGGCAGAGCCCTGCCATTTTCCTAATAAAATATAAACCAAATGATATCATTTTGACATGATCAATCTAAATAATCTTGTAGATATTAGTGCTTGAAGTCAGGAAAGATCGACCGTACACAATCTAAGATGACATACATTATTTTCTAAAATGGAAGTAACAAATAGAACATCAGCATGCTACAAATAGGAGAAATTTCGATATTTGACACTGAATACGTGCGCCTCTCAACTTTTAACCCCCAATTCGCACGCCTTTGGAAATTTAACCCTGTCACTGCGAATTCTTTTGATTCAAGGGATTCTCTCCATTTTCGCAGTGACAAGTGTCAAAATAGAAAATGAGAGAAAATGAGGAGAATCCGTTGAATCAAAAGAATTCGCAGTGACAGGGTTAAATTTCTAAAGGCGTGCGAATTGGGGGTTAAAAGTTGAGAGGCGCACGTATTTAATGTCAAATATCAAAATTTCTCTACAAATAGTAGTCAGAGAAGACACTGACTACTTTTTTTAGATCACTTCTCTTACTACTTCAAATTGTTTTGGATTTTTAATCATGGATTTCTGTCCTTACATGCCTAATGTCAACCCAGCTACACCTATGAACTACGGCTAGTATCTCACTTCTCACACATGTACATGACGGTAATTTGAAACTTGTGAAGAGCTCTGAATGTACATGTAAAAACTAGTCTCATTATCTGATGCATATTTTAGATACCCAGAACATATTTAAGAAACGAAGTTGCATGGAATCTAATCATGCAAAGGTTTCAACATTTCAGTTGCCATGAAACTGAAATTCAGTACCAAACCAACACCAGCACATTAACATGCCGGCTAGGTAGAAAGCCAAAATCCGAGAACTCACATAATTTGAAAGTCTTACACCACAGAAAGAACCGCGCCACTAGCCCACTACTATGAATATTACTTGATGCTCGCAGATGGACCCTGCTTATTTCTTACTCGATGCTCCTAGACTCAACGCGGCGATCTGTTCCTTGAGCGCCTTGATTCTTTCCTCCGTCATTGCTTTCACTGCTGCTCGAGCAGCTGAGGCCTCTTGTATCATCTGCCTGGTACCAACTTCCCTGCTCGGCTGGTAAACTCCTTGCTCGGTTCTTGCACAGCTCGCCTCCGCATTTGCATTTTTCGCCCGACTATATGAGTGAAGGTAGTAGAGGGTGCTGGTAGACGCACCTTTTCCTGGCCACAGCAGCATTTGCTATATCAGACGCAGGCATGGCATTTGCAATGAGACCAGCTGCGCTGTCTTCTGGAACAGCTTTCTTCTCCTCATTGTCTGCCTGCATCGTTCTCCGTTGCCGGACACTACGCTTCTTCTTCTTTACTACTGGAGCAGAGGCCTCTTGTATGATATCCCTGGTGCCAACTTCCTTGCTCAACTGGTAAACCCCTTGCTCGGTTCTTGCGCCACTTGCCCGTCCTCCATTCGCGCCTTTTGTCTGACTATGCGAGCGGAGAAAATAGCGGGAGTTGGTAGACACAGGTCTCCTGGCCACAACATCACTTGCAATATCAGAAGCCAGTTCAGCGTTTGCGATGAGACTACCAGTTTTGTCTTCTGGAACTACTTTCTTCTTCTCCTTGTTTGCCTGCATCAGCCTTTGTTCAGGGACAGCACGGTCCTCTCTCTTTGCGGCTAGATTAGAGGCATCTTGTATCATCTCTGTGGTGCTAACTCCCTTGCTCGGCTGGTAAACTTCTTTCTCAGTTCTTGCGCCACTCGCCTGAGCTCCATTAGTGCATTTCGCTCGACTGTGCGAACGAAGGTAGTAGGGGGAGTTGGTAGACACAGCTCTCCTGGCCCTAGCATCATTTGCGATATCAGAACTCAGAAGCCGGCTCAGCATTTGCATGATGACCATCTTCTTTGTCTTCTGGAGCTGCTTTCTTATCATTGTCTGCCTTCATCGTTCTCCGTTCCGGGACAGTGCGGTTCTTCCTCTTTGCTACTGGAGCAGAAGCCACTTGTATCATCCCCTGGTGCCTACTTCCCTGCTCATCTGGTATATTCCTTGCTCAGTTAGTAATAATAAAATATGGTATATTTTCCTATAATCATCCACACACCTATTCCTATGTTTCCCCTACACTTTCAACTCTGATAGCTTTGCAATTCCATTTAGGGGTAGCAACGGGCAGGGTTATCAGGGGGCTCGCCCACACCCCCGCCCCGCTACGCTAGGCCTAACAGGGGATAACTTGCGCCCATCCCCGTTAGGCCTAGTATTGAAAAATAGTTTAAATATAAATTAAAAATTGTAGTGTGAGTTTATTAATTAATGTATAAGTATTTATGTGTTTTTTAATATACCTTCAAAATTTATATCATAATATATAGATCCAAGATTTAGTCTAAATATGTAAGAAAATAATATATATCCCATATAAAAATCTACAATATAGAAACAAAAATATGATTTAATTTTTATTGGGTCCCCACAGTGGAGGTCAATCCTAGCCCCGCACCGCTAGTGTAGTGGGGCCCATCCCTATCCCACCATGGGGGTAGTTAGCCCTCACCCCTAGTCCCCGGTGGGGAATATCTCAATGGGTCCCGGGACTCGAAGGGGATTGACATTCCTAATTCCATAACTATGTCTTTTTCCTACACTCCAAAAACTATAATTTGGAAAATATGATGTGATATTGACTAAACATTGTATCGTCAAATAAAAGCAACAAGAAAACTTCAAAATATTTCAACAAATATATAATAATCTTTTGGATTTACATATATGGTAGAGTAGGGATTGATCTCAACAACAAGTGGAGGAAGAGGGACTGACCTAGGTAGAGGAGGTTGATGGATGGGCGGATCTGCAAGGCAAATGAAGTAGAGGGGTCGAAGAAAAAAAGAGGAGTTTGGTTGACAAAGCATATGTCTTGAATCTCACCAAAGCAAACATATTAAAGGTGTATAGAGGAATAAGTTAGAGTTAACTATGAGATGGAGGATTGCATGAGAAGCCTAAAAAGCCTGGTATTGGATGTTGCTACTTTTTAGCCCAAATGATTGAAATGTTACAAGTAAGCCCTCTAGAGAACACATATGTTTCGCCCAAGGTTCTTTGGGCCATACATTAAAAGGATATCTCTTTTGGGAATGCTATGTGCCACACCCACATGGCATATAACCACCTAGTGCCCACCCCGATGTAGACCATGGCCCACATGAGAGAAGGCTAAAAAATTTGCTAGGAGACAAAATAACTGATGTTAGTGACCCTCAAAAGTGAATTTTAAAATTCAAAATACTATAGCTTTTAAACCGAGTATCCGATTCATGATTCGTTCGAACTACCGTGTTTCTTACGACATCGTCAAAACAAGACCCCATTTGCGTATATTTCAGCATCATTAACCATTTGAGCAGTTTTCCGCAAGTCACTCTCGTACATCCGGATGGCGAGAATGCTCGGATCGCAGATGTGTTGCATTAACTGACTCGGAGTTTTTCGTTGGACTTCGAGGTGTACAGCGTCGTCGTGTAAGGGCTTGGAGCCGGTCTCCCACGAACATTAGATGGGAGTTGAAGACATTGGTGCGCACTGCTGCGTGGAAGGGCTTTCTGCAAGGGTGCCGACGCCGTGGATACGAATGTGTCCTGCTTGTGCAACCGTGCTCACTAGAAGAAGTTGTGCAAGGTCATGCATCCGCCTTTGCTTTGGGAGGTGCTAGCAGCTCGGGTGGGCCGCATGTTGGCGAAGATGATCAAGTTGCTCGTGATGAAACCGATGTGGTACATGGAGGAGAGGTACAATGGTCATGCCATACAGAGGAAACTGGACATGCCGACGAAGAAGAGCATATTGAGTACATCGTGCAGCAGATGAACTATGATGACCAGAGGGCATGGGCTGAAGAGGAAGGCTGACAGACGATAAGGAGGACAGTTCGGATGAGGATGAAGTTCCTATCCCGCAGAATGGAACCGGTTTAACGCCGAGGTGTTTCGCACATGATGAGCATGAATTAGCGTGGGAGTATCATGTCGGACCTAGATTTTACAATCCGAAATCCTCTATGATTTCATCGCACTACTCCATGAATCAGTAGATAGTGCTCACAGATTCAGAAATGAACATCAGAATACATATCACACGGAAGCATAAATATAATAGTAAACTTACTCATGGGCGATTAGGCGAAATCATAAATTGCAGCGAGAAGAACGAAGCACGCAGGTGGGACCTTAGGACATGCCCACAGGCAGCCAACTAGAGGTTCGCAATCTAGCCCTTGATGACTTCATCTTTTCTCCATTATGACCAAAAGTATTGCTGAAGCGTAGTGATCTAATTCTTGATTCTGGATTTGTTATGAGAGCGAGTGTGAGCACAAACCACCATGCTCCGTGAGCCAATACACAGGATGTAAATAATTAGCATGCATGGCTTATCAAAGGAGAGGATCGGGTTTATTTTGTCTGTCAAAAATTGCTTTTAGCATTATTTGTATTATTTAAACATGGTGTTATTATTGCTGCCTAAAACTCCGAATAGCGAGGGTCATCATTTACGTAATCCTTTGATCATACACTCATTGCTACCTAAGACTCCAAACAGCGAGTGTCATCATTTACTGAACTCACCGATCAAACAATTCCCCTTATATTGTCTAAAGATTATATTAATCAAATCGGGGTTACCAACTCTCATATGAATTCAGATTTTTACCACCAATTCATAGATCCGATCTCAGATTCACCATTTACCAAGTTGATCAGTTCCTCAGTATAATGAAAATTTAGTGTCCTTTATTTTAGATCCACCAATATCTTTTGTATTCTAAATTTCTAACAATCCAATCTTGTTGTTGCTATTCATCAACTCTTCACTTCTGAACTCTAACAATTATCCATCATTACTATTTTTAAATCCACCGAAATCATTTGTATCAGGACTTTCCAACAATTCAATCCTTTCTGATATTGATCCAAAACCATGATTTGCTCTTCCAATAATCAACCTTATTTTCCATTATCTACCTATAACTAATCCACTAATATACTTCCACGAAGAATATCATTGATCAAGATTATACTCCAATAATTGTTATCATCCCAAAAACTCAATTCATCCATCTAGTACTTTGTCCAATCCTGTTAATCCCATTATCGCCAACATCTTCCAAGGATTGATATTAGTTATCAGTGTTGTAATCCAGCAATTACCTTTGCACTCCCTAATTCTCCAAAAATCATCTAAATCATCTATCTAGCCTATTATTCATTTAGGCTCCACCAATTTATTTCTCCTAGAATCCACACTATCGTTTTTCCTTTTTACGATTGACATGAATCCACCAACATCCTTATGCGTATACCACAAACAGCCATCTTCTTTTCTTACGTCTCTATTTATTCTTCCTGACATTTTATTTTGTGTGAAGTATTATCATTATTTCAAAATATAATACATAGAAATTTCCTGAGACCTAGCAGTTTTGAACAAAAGCATAATGTGTAAGCAAATGCACTAATAATAGCGATCCAGAGTCCATCCACCATTACATGGCATCTGCACCATATGCTAAACCTTCAGCGTTATAGCCGCTTACATTATCATTGGGACGACACCCAGGGCAATTCAAACTAGGGCTTTCCGCGGCCCTCCACTTTTCCCATTCCACCCAAAGTTTTTAAAATAGAACTATATCTGGTTAAGTTCCCATGTCCACCCATGACCGTGGGCATGGCTATTCGAATAGTTTTGACTCTGCAGAGTTGTACACTTTCACCACAAGAGACAATCAACTCGTTGCCCCACATGATTCCTTAGTCATGTGATTGAGCGAACCATCACGGTGACTTTTCGAAGTATCTAGTCCTTTTTGTCATCTCACCCTATGGCCCGTTCCCACTTGCGGTGGGTTCCATACGTTGCACGGGATGTTCACCACGGTTACTAGCGCTATTCGGGCTCCACTCCCCTCAACGCTAGTATGACTGGGAAACTTCACCCTCCACTTGGTGTCCCTTTAGGCCTTCCCTTGCCCTTGCATATCCACTCCTACCCACTACCGGTGAGATGAGTCTGGGGGTTTCGATAAATTTACTTAGCCAAGTTGTACTTTACAGACTTGTGGTTGTATGGTTTTACACAGGATGTCATGACAAGATTCAGTCCTTAGTGGTATCTGGGCGGTTCTACCACATTCCATAATTTGTGCTTCCTTTGCACCACATACCAGCCCCCATAACATCCACCCAGATATTCAAGCAAGTTGGGGATTTTGGGAGCATAAAATAATCATATCAGAATATACCAGTCATTACCACCATGACTTCCCAAATCAATTTCTCATGATTGAAAATGATAATAATGCTTGGGGCATTTCAGCGCCCCCTAGTATCTAAACAGTACTAAGCATGGCGTATAATTGCAGACTTATTTTCAAAAGTTACTGTTATAATTTTTCTAGGGTGACAAGGTTCACGTAATCAAATATTCCAAAGAAGGTGTAATATTAATCAAGGTAACAATGAGCATATAACTAGAGTCTTAAATTAAACATGCATTTGCATATAAAATAACAACATGCAATTTGATAATTTAAACCAAAGTAATTTGCAGAAAATGTAGGCTCATCATGATCAAAGTATTGACTCGCCTTGGCCACAGGGGTCTTGGTCTTGAGCGTCAGGGTTTGCTTCAGCTTTGGCCTCCTCTTACTGAGTTTCGTACGCTATTTTTACGTGCGCGAAAATTTGGATAAAAATGAACAAATGTCACCAAAATTTCAAATGAACTCTAAAAATCATGGTTTTGGTTCCACTGGGTAGATCTTGAATTTATATGAATTTAGAAATTTGTTTCATTCAATTTGGAGTTAAAATGAATAAATTATGCCCATCCAAATTCTCAGCCCAATTAATTCCAAAAATAGCAAAATCGATGTGGGTCTCACTTCCTATTTTTAATTCATTCTTTTATTTTTATTTTCTATGCACTTGTGCCTATGACAAGTGGGTCCAGCTATTATTTAAATAAATGGGGCATGGCCCACATGTCGATTAGAGTTTCTTGTATTAATCCAACGATTGCATTTATGGTAATCAATAGTCACTAATTAATTGTCGTTAGCATCTACTAACCTGTCCAGAACATTAATTATATTGACTTATATGTTAATTAGTTTTAATTGAGTTTCCTTAATTTTTCCTTAATCCTTCTCTCTGTTACTCTAGGCAAAAATCCTAACTACTCGGTGCGGTCACCGGATTCGAACAGGCGGGCGGAACGCAGTATCGCCGCGCTAGCCACTCGGCCCTCGGTGTTACTCCGATGGAGGGGCGAATGAATCGATTAAGCGGTGCCATGAGTGTTGGAGCAGAGGAGGCTCGGGCGGCGGGTGGGTGGTGTGCCGCGGCGAGAGACGGTCGGAGAGGTGCGGTCGAGGCAAAAATGCGTCCCCGGTGCTACGAGGATGTCAACGGTGAAGTTGGCGGGGACCGGGAAGCACGGTGGCGGTGGCGGCGTGCGGTGGCGGCGACATGGGGAGGAGCTTCGGCGCCGGCGAAGTACAGCCCACGGGAAGCGCGGGGAAGGCCGGGAATAGGATCGCAACGTTCCGGGGATGGTGTGGGGAGCGGGAATCGGGTTTTATGGCGGGAATCGATGTGGCGGAGTTGGAGGAGATGGGGCGCCGGCGAGCAACATGCGGTGGCGTCCAATCGAGCTACAGGAGAGGGAGTGGAGAGCTTGGGAAGCTTTTGGAGGGCTCGGTGGCTCTTATAGGCGTGCGGGCGGGGCTGTCATCGGGTGGCTTGCTCGATTGATCATGTTGACGAGTGGCGGGGCGTTGGCGGCGCGCAGCGTGAGCGAGAGGATAGGGTGGCGCGATCGGGCGGCGGTAGCGAGCGACGGAGGCGGGATAGCGGGATTCGGGCTACTCCATGCCGCTCGGCTTGGCTCGCCATGTCGCGGCTTTAGTGAAACAGAGGAGGAGGAGGGGCCGGGTGCACCTCTCTCGTTCATTTTTTCTTTTTCTTTTTCTTTGGTTTGTGTATTTGTGTTTATATATATATATATATATATATATATATATATATATATATATATATATATATATATATATATATATATATATATATATATATATATATATATATATATATAGAATTCATGTTTCATTCATTCCCCTCTTGCTCACCTAATTTTATATTTATATATTGTTGTCACTAAATTTGTAGGTGCAAAATTTTGGTATGTGTATATATATATCCATATATTTTGGTATTTCATTTGCTTGCTTCTATTGTTATTCATGCCATTATTTTCAAAAATGACATTTTATGTTTTAAGTCAAGTTTCTCCTTCCTTTTCTGGATCATCTTTTCATATTCGAATTTTAAATTTTAATTCTCTATTATTTGTATATTTCCTTTTATGGCATCACTAGTGTTAGTTTCTTCCTGAACTTTTTAACTTTTAGGAACCTCAACCAAATTTTAGAAAAATACCATAAACTCCAAATTCAAATAAAATATATTGCGAAAATAATTCAAAAGCTTCACATTTTTCAATTTTAAATTTTGGGATGTTACATATCATGAGACAGAGGTTGGTTGCATTCTATGTTTGTTGACAAGGTAGCACTGCTGGATGCCATCAAGTCAGGCCCTTTCAATGCAACGAACATTTCGTGTCATGAAATCAAGCCAAGAGCAGTACACTGTGAAGTGCGAGTAGGCTAGTTGTCCTTGGAGGGTGCACGCACGTAGACCCAAGTATGAGACTCACTAGATTGTGTCAAAGGTGGAGCCACACTCTTGCATTCTCAACAGTGTTTTGGTGAGGCATCGTAACCTAACGTCCACCTTTATAGCCAATTTGATGTACGGAGAGATAGTGGAGAAGAAAGACATGGAGACCATGCATATCGTGGAAGCTATCGAGAATAAATTCAATTACAAGATTAGCTACGCGATGGCGTGGCGTGACGATGTAGCCTTTTTGTAGTGATATGGTAGCACGACCTAGCTTTACTCGGTGCTAGGACCACGCACACCGCCTTTACACGTACAAGTAGAGAGAAAACGGACCTATAAATTGGTGTCATCCCATTTTGCAGGAACACTACACGTCCAAACCCCACACTACACTGCGCTTCCTTCATTGCACCGGGATGGACAAAAGCCGGAAGAAGCAATGGGACAAGATGGTGAAGCAATGGGAGGAGACCCGTGACCTAGCACGATTAGCTGCCACCGCGATGAGAAAATAAGGGCTATTGTGGCACAGGCGAGAACAAGCCGGCGTGCTACAAGGTCGACTCACGCAATGTGTGGTCGTGTAGCAACAACCCCATCCCGAACGTTCCCACCGGCGTTCACCGCAACTCCCACGTGGGGAGACACCCCCTTTGTTGGTGCGGGGACACGTGCAAGTTCTTAAAGTCTAAGCACCGCATCGGCCTAGGTATGCGTTACTAGGGTTGCGCAAACTACTCCGTGACTACCACGACCGCCTTCTAGACACCGCAACCTATCGGCAACCGGTAAGGACCACATGCATCATTTTCCCTACCTTTTCTCTTCACAAGACATACTAACAATCTCTTCCTGTATTTGAGTTCCGGAACCCCTATGTGCCTACCGCAAATGGATCGATCTTAAGATCCACCCTGCGGACCAATGGGCCCTCGACTTCGAGTGGAATGTCGCAAGGTCATCAGAGTTGCGAGGAGGAGCACCGCAAGAACGAGCAAACCTGCGCAGATACAACGCGAGACAAAACTCGTCTCAAAGCGTGCACGCGTAGGGAGTGGGAGGCTCGCGAGAGGGAGCACGAGAGAAAGAGGGAAATGGTGGCTAAGGCAAAAGAGGCTGCCGAGGAGTTCAACGCCGAGCGGGCAAGGAAGGGAAAGTGGCCCGAGCAGTTGGGTGGGTTAGTCGCACATGATGCTATATGTTATGCATGTAATAAAAAAGTACGTGGCATGTTACTCCCAACTGTATTATGAAGTTTATTTCTATTCAGACAAGCTTATTGTCTCATCTTTTCGCATCCAATGATTCACATAGCAAGTCAGGTAACAATATTAACATACTGGTTTTCTCTGTACACGAATTCTTAGTAACATCAAAATATCACTTACCATCGTATGCACCGATCGTTCTACGGTTAATCGTTCCTAAAGAAATTTCCCAAAATTTGTTACGCACCTACAACATACAATGAACATAAACTTTTATTACAACTCACCAGATTTTTTTCCTAGTTTAAAACTACAAAATTGACAAAACTTAAAAAATTCATGGGAGACTGAGTGCAGTCGCCCAATGGAGGTGACTGGTTTCAGTCGCCTGAGGGTAGGGCGACAGAGATTCTGTCGGCCCCTAGTTGGGCGATTAGCTCCAGTCGCCCCCCATTGGGCGACTGGAGACTATTTTTGTAAAAAATTTTCCCGCGGGTATATTTCTGTAATTTCGAATAAAAATTATATTATTTGTACAAAAAATTCTCTCCCTTTGTCTGATGCCCTGTTTCTTTGCAAAAACCAACCTAGTGGTGGCCGAGATCTTCTCGCTCATGTCCAGGGACGAGGCCCCGTACACTAGTATGTACCACACTTATCCCTGTCATACGATGTGATTTGTCGTAATTAGAAGCCAAAAGTATTGTAGTATGATCATAAATGCATGTTTTCTCATTAAAATTTAATTTTTGTAGTTTGATAGCTTGTCCACAGGAACCACATTAGCCACAGCCATAGATGCAATCCAAATGTCTTTCCCCAGTTTGTTATCCGTAGCATTGGATCTTATAAATAGATGATATCACAAGTTCTAAACTTTAAAGAATTGAAATCATGCGAGTTCAGAATTTGTGGTGTCGTTTATATAAGATCCATTCCAAAGCATGGACACCTTACTGTATGAATATAGGACATAGTTGCACTTTGTGCAAATCACCTTCATGGTCAGGTAGTGGATTAACTCTATGTGCTTTATAATTCTTGTCCATACGAATGACATACAAATTTTAGCTTTCAACATAGGCTAATTTCACATTTCTGCTGCAGTTTCAATACAAAAGATTTTACCTTTTTGATACTACAAATTGCTCACATATATCAATATGTAGTGGTCAGGGTTCAGATATATTCCTGTTTCCACATCGATAAATTGTCATTATGGATTTATTTTAGTATCATGTAGTTTGTAAGTTTCATTACTGAATTGATATTTCCCTTAAACACAGGCCTCACAAGTCATAGAACAAGGCAAAAAAAAAAATGATTGCAAACCTAAGCTAAGTAACCGGGTCATCTGGTACCGGTAGCTAATGTAGATGAGGTAAAAACCAATATGACTCTCTTTCAATATATGGATTGGAAGTCACTACTCTTAACACATGCACGAATATAAGTTTAATTAAATCTTTCTTAACTGTTTTGCAGGTTGGCATAGTTGCCCCATCTAATTCGAGTTTGGTCATCACCATGCAAGTGATTTATATCTTGTCGATCTGTAGTAAATAGAATGCCCTAATTGATTGTATTTTACAACACGCACTGGCTATAGCAATAGGATTATGTCAAGCATTCTTCTTTTATTTTTTTTGTATATATTGAGTGTATATTGCAATGTACATATAAACAAAAAGAGTAAAATGCCGAGCATTCCTGTTTTAGTTATTCGTCTACCGTTGAGCGTATAAAATGATGTTGAGAATTAATGTGAAATAGGATCATATGTGTATAATTAATGTAAATTTAATTTATGGCAAAATCTAGTCCGTTGCATTAAGATATTGCTACGAAATCTAGCCTATTGCATTAAATTATTGCCATGAAATTCGGTGCATTGCAATAAGTTGTTACTGCGAAATTT
The DNA here is from genome assembly GCA_036346575.1 of Dendrocalamus sinicus. Taxonomy (NCBI): domain Eukaryota; kingdom Viridiplantae; phylum Streptophyta; class Magnoliopsida; order Poales; family Poaceae; genus Dendrocalamus; species Dendrocalamus sinicus. The sequence continues at coordinate 9,546,387 of CM070669.1, read as the reverse complement.
GGTGCACTGCATTAAGCTATTGTCACAAAATCTAATGCGTTGTATTAAGCTATTGCCACAAAATCCAGCATATTGCATTAAGCTATTGCCACGAATCTAGCTCGTTGCATTAAGTTATTACCACGAAATGTAAATCGTGGCAATATGTATGTATTGCAACTTTTTATGTTCGTGGTGATAGAATGTTATTGTAATAGTACAATCGTTGTGATATGATAATTTATCACTATGATTTATTTTTTGTTGCAATGAGCTATTACCATAGGGTTTATTGCAACACTTAACAATGATTTTAATTTCGTTGCAAAATATGCATATTACAACGATTTTAGTCTTAATGCAATAATTAATTTCGTTGCAACAATCGCGTTTCCTTATAGTGATTCAGGTTCAACAGTTAATTTAGGACAATTAACACAAAAAGTAACATGCTCTCACAAAGCAGCATATATTTCAGCAATTTCTTGATCTACCTTCTTCAAATTATTATTCAAATTAGTACAATTATCACAAGTTTCAAGTAGATCAAAGAGCATGAGGAGCAAGCAGTAGTCTCAATTAGCAATAGATCAACAATAGCAGAACCGGTCTAATAAGAACCATCTCTAGCATTCTCCAATTCAACAGGACTGACAAGAAACTCTAGCATTCTCCATTCAACAAGCAAACTAATATTCTCCTCCTTAAGCATATCAAGCTCAAAAATTACACTATCATAAAATGTCCTTAATTTCTCCATATCTCCAAGCAAAGAAGAACATACATCACAATCAACATCATCACAAGAGAAAACATATCTAAGTGAAGCATGCTCCCATAACAAACATTTTACCTCCTCCAAATCTAGGGATGGGAAACAGTAAATGAAAACATAACAAACATTTTATCCGATATTCGTATATGTGAAAATATAAATGTGGTAAGCAAAATCTGTAATGGAGAATGTCCATATTCGTATTCGAGAATGTTAGTATCCGTATTTGAGAATGTTCGTATTTGTATTCGATATTGTTCATATTCATAACCGAGACTATTCGATTCATACTCAATCTGTTTCCATCCCTGGTGACCTCCCTAGGATGATTATAAGCAATTTTCTAAAAATTACTTTGCATAATTTCCATCTCTATGCATTACACTGCTAGCTCGTATAGACGTGTAATCATGTTACATAAATTTGTTCTACCGAGATTTGTTACAAAAGTTTTAGAATATTCGCATTTGACCAAATTAAGTATATATTCAATTTGAATTCATATTCGTTACAACATTCGGTTCGTATTTGTATTCGAGAATGTTCGAATTCATATTCGTATTCATTTTAAAAATATGAATTCATATCATATTAATTTTAAAAATATGGATTCGTATTTGTTTTTGAGACTATTCGATTTGTATTCGATCCATTGCCATCCCTATCCAAATCACCACACACGGTTCTAAACCTAGCAAAGAACTTTTCTAACTTGAGAAATGCATTATTGTGGTCGAGGAGGGCTACCTCATCAAAGTCACTATAGAGATCATCATCACCGATGTTCTCATTAGTCATGAATCACATTCCGTGAAGTCGTTGCCTTCCTTGGTGTTCTCTTGCGGATCATCCTAATCTGTTATCATTGCTCCAACCTCCATATCGCTGAAGTTGAAATTGTTGAAGGCGGTGAGGATGTGGTGGAATAGCTTTCGCCTTGTTGAACTTACGGTACTTCTTGTCCTTGCTTTATCACGAGCTGGAGTCTTATTGTTGCGGTTCTTGTTGGTATAGTCATTCTTGCTCACACCACCATAGTTGTTCTTACTTTTCTCCAACTTGGGGCAATTTGCCTGAATGTAGTTGGGGCCACCACACTTGTGGCAGATCACTAGACCTCGTCTCTTCCTTCTCTAACCCTCTTGTATGCAATGGAGAATTTTCTGGCTAAGAGGGCTAAGTTATTCTCCAGAATAAGTTATTCTCCAGAAACTACTCAAACTAATCATTGCCCATCTCACACAAAGTAGCTAAAGAAAAACTATAGAGGATTTGCAAGTGTTATTTTCGTGTTCGACAGAGATGGTATCATAACCATAATGACTCTAAGATATGGTCGTAGATAGAATAGAAATTATATACCATAAGGACATAATTTAATAGAAAATACCATTTTAAATCTTGTAAAACTTATATTACTCATTCCTTTACATAACCATGCTCCTTTATTAAAATGTTGATTTCTGATTCTTTTTCTTCTCAAATATTTTAGGTAATCGAAACCCTACCCAAAATTCCTATGGAATCTAAGCTAGACACCTAGCCACCTGCCTATGGAAGCTTTTGTAGTAGGTGAAGTTCAAAGCTCGCCCTATCTACCAGGGGTACCTAAAGGCCTATGGAGATCAAGAATGCTATAGGGGTGGAAATATTGATCTTTGCCAACCTAGGGGACACCACCACCTTCCACATGTTTGACGCCCCACTTGCATGGGATACCTTCTTCATGGGGATCCAATACACTGCTTGGGAGGCTATCTGCAAAATGGGGGACATCTATGAAGTGGATTTGAGGAACACCACCTTCTAGTACTTCCCAAGCAAGTAACCTACCAGCTCCAACAAGTTCTTTCCATCCATCGATGACAAAGACGACCCCAAGCTAGCTCACTAGGTGGAAATCACCAAGGCCTCGAATTACATGTACTAGTCTACCATGGATGAGATGAGCTCACCGCCCACAAGCTCCATGTGGCGTAAGAGGAATTAGCATCTGCTACGTGTTGGCAATGACGACCCTTCAAAGTCAGTGGAGCCAACTTCGAGCTGCCATCAAAGAAGCGCCTCACCGAGGACAAGAAGTACTTAGCCTAGTTCCATATAGCTCTATATATAGGGAAACCATAAGTTAGGACCTTAGGTCAATAAAGAATGTTACTCGTGAGCTATTTTTCCCTTATCTAGCCACAAGGTTATATTATTAATAAAGTTGCTATTTGCTAAGTTGGTTTTTTATTGAAAGTTTCTTTGTGTTTTGTTTGTGGGATGGACCCAAAAACCCCTCTTAAGTCTCCTTCCTCTCTCCTCTAGTCAGTGGAAACACCAAATAGATGGTGAACACAAAGAGCAATGGTAATTGCAACGACCACCACCACCACAACAACAATGGAGCCTAAGGGAGTCAGTCTGCTCTTACCCCTCCACCACCTACTAATGGACCCGATTGGGCCCAAATGATGGCCAATTAGAATCAATTAATTCAACTATTGGTCCAGACCAATCTTGGACAACCTACTCCACTACCACCACCAGCCAAGGCTCCACAATCTAGGATATCAGAGTTCATGTGGGTGCATCCCTGAACTTTCTCTAGCAGCACCAAATCTATGGACGCAGATGACTGGCTTAGAGCCATTAGAAAGAAATTGGATATTGCCCAATGCAGTGATCAGGAGAGAGTTTTGTTTGCTTCTCACCAGTTAAAGGACATGCTTTAGAGTGGTGGGACAACTTCACTACCGTTCACACATGGATTTCTCTCCCTCTCTCTCAGCCTATGACCTATTCTAGAGATGGCACATCTTGCCTGCAAGAGAGGGAAGGATACAGGTGAAGAGATGGATCCTTGTCATAGGTGTTGGTGAAGCATGAGGCAGCCATTGTGGTGGAGGGCTATAGATCAGCGAGGAGCACGCAGAGGCAAGGCTGCCACAAATGGGGAAGGATGCAAACTAGTTTCAATCTCTTTAGTGGCTAGGCAGGATAGGGAGCTTGCCCGGGGTAAGGAGATGTAGAAAGGTTGTTAGCGGCGAGGCAGATCAAGGAGCTTGTTTTGACTTGTCTGGGGCAAGGCAGCGACCATAAGAGGAGAAGGGTGGTGAAGGAAGAAGATAGGGGCAACATTGACATGTGGGCCGTCAATTTTGGGAGGGTAAGGTGGCATTTTGCAAAAGTTCCAACATCCTTTTGGGGTTGTAACAACAATACTAGCTAACAAAGTGTCAGACCACGGGCATTGAATACACATAATCCTCGTGTGTATACCGTACTAGTCTCATGATCAATAGCTAGTACACATATCCACAACATTGAAATTACATCCATACACATTGCATCCATACAACTTACAACAATAGGTCGTACATATGTGATATATATGAAGTTTACAACAAAAAGGCTGACCATCCAAATAAATAAAAGTACCAACAAAGTGTAGAACACATGAACCTTTGCGGGAAGCATCACAATAAATCTCAAAATGCTTATTAATATCCAGCAACACCAATCTAGGTGCAGTGGTCAAGCATTCCTTCAATTTCTGGAAACTCTTCTCACAATCTGCCTTGATACATTGCAAAACCCTTAATGAAGTGACAATAATACCGCCATACTAAGGAAACTCGACTTGTGGCAATCAAGTAGGTGACTTCGATTAAGTACATCCTTAACTTTTCTGGGATCAACTGTAACACCTCCCGCTAACATAACATGGCCTAGAAAAACAACTTACTTCATCCGAACTCACACTTGCTCAACTTGGCATAAAGCTTATTCTCCTTGAGCTTTTGCAACACTAATCTCAAATGCTCTCGTGTTCTTTCTCATCCTTGAATAAATCAAAATTGCCATCAATGAACACAATGACAAACTTGTCCAATACCCCATAAACACATTATCTATCAAATACATGAAATAGGGTGGGGCATTGGTTAAGCCAAAAGACATTATCGTGAACTCATATAAACCATAACCAAGATGTAACGTTGTCTTGGGAATGTCCTCTAAATGAATTTCAACTAATGATATCCCGATCTCAAATCAATCTTAGAAAACACTCTTAACACCTTTAAGCTGATCAAATAAATCATCAATTCTACAATTCTATGCAATGGACAGTTGAGTGCTCTGTAATCCACACACACACGACTACCATCCTTCTTCTTAACAAACAACACCGGTGCTCTCCATGGGAATGAACTAGGTCGACATAACCTTTGTCTTGCAACTCTGAATATATTTCTTTAATTTCGCTAACTCATTAGGAGGCACTTGATCGGTCTCTTAGGTAGGTACTAGGAACTAGCTCAATTGAAAATTCAACCTCTTTGCCAAAGCGACATCCTAGAAGATCTTCGAAACACATCAAAAACTCTAATAACGGGCACATCCTCTAACATGATACCTTTACTCTAACAAACCATAGCCCTTCCCGATCGATTCAAAGCGACTTCAAATTTCACCACCGCTCTCATATGGGTGACTATCGTAGTGACTCTATTTCCACAATCCAACACGACTTGATGCCTCTTAAGCCAATCCATTCCCAAGATTACATCCAAAGATTGGATATCCAAGACAATGAGATTAGCAAGAAATTCCACTCCTTGAATAGTTATCTTAACTCTAGAACATCCCTGACTCATACTCAACTCAGAGCCTAGGATTGAACCAAAAGAACATATCCAAGAACGACAGTTTTCAACTAAATCTTCTCAGCAAAACTTCAAGAAATAAACGAATGTGAAGCTTTAGAATCAAATAAAACTGTACCAGGTATTGAATTTACTAGGAACTTACCCATCATAACATCTGGTGCTGCTTGGGCCTCCTTTGCAGTGACATGATTCACTTGTGCATTGACGACGGATTGTGTCGCTCGATTGGCTTGACTTGAAACTTGTGGCACTCCATGAACTGATCTTGATGTAGGGGTTCTATCCGGTGTAGCACCCGAGTTGAAACAAAGCGGCATCGAGCTTACTTCTAGAGAAATTTCGATATTTGACATCGAATACGTGCGCCTCTCAACTTTTAACTCTCAATTCGCACGCCTTTGGAAATTTAACCTCACATCGCGAATTCTTTTGATTCAAGGATTCTCCTCATTTTCTCTCCTTTTATATTTTGACACTTGTCATGCGAAATGAAGAGAATCCTTGAATCAAAAGAATTCGCATGACAGGTTAAATTTCCAAAGGCGCATGAATTGGGGTTAAAAGTTGAGAGGCGCACGATTCAGTGTCAAATATCGAAATTTCTTCTTACTTCTATGGACACTTGTTAGCATATTGACCGGACTCATGACACTTGGAATAGGTAATTGCTTTGCAGGATTGGCATTCCTCTACGGTTGGTTACTAACACTAATAGGATATTGATGAGGCACCTCTCTGTACATTCATCTTCCACTCTAAGTGTGCATGACAACGTTAATAATGAGACTCCAAAAGGTCTTATGACAAGGGCAAGAGCTATGCTACTACAACAATAGGTGCTTTTGTTTCTTAGAGAGCTCCCTATTGCCTTAGATGAGAATGGTATACTACCTTATACAAATACATTGTGTGTTCTCAGATTTGAAACAATGGAAGAGCAAGGAGAGAAGGACCAACTGGTCAAGTTCAGGCGAGAGATGGCCATGCAGCCACAAGGGAGGAGGCATATGCGGTCACAAGAAGGAGATCCATGCAGTCAAAGTCTAGGAGAAGAAGGCAAATCCGCTGGCACAAAACCACGCAAGTCAAGTACATCCAAGGGACAAACAAGCCCAACTAGGTGCGGCCACCATAGTCCAAAATAAGAGAAATGCAAATGTTTATACTTTTGTGAACTTATGTTTTCCATTCATGAACTTAGCCCAATCAGAAACGATTGGGCCAAATAAACCTTAGGTTGTGTGTGTGCGTGTGGGGGAACCCTAGGCCCATGTGTGGGGGCATGGGGCCCAAGTGTGTGCGCCCAAGGAGGGGGTGCTCAACCCTAAAGGCAGCCGCCACCCCATTGGATGGGTTAGACCACCTTTTGAGAAATCGATCTACTAAAAGTTCTTGTTTGTGTTCTTTCTTGCTGCCAAAATTTCATGGAGAATTAGGAGTGTTCTTCAATCAAGATTGTTTAGCATCTCCACTGGGAATTGGGTGCACGATAGATATTCACTTTGTGGTCGTGAAATCAACACGAGTGTGTTTTGGTGGATTAAAGAGTGTTCGACCCTTGCAGTGGCGTTGGAGGATCACTACGATTCATCAAGACTTCCGTGAGTATCCAATCCACGCCGAGAAGATCGGGTGACCCGTATCGTGCATGGTCTCGACTATTATCACAAGGCACCTTTGTTGGAGTCACGAATCTCGACTATTAAGGTACATGTGACGGTTGATAATATTGGACCCTAGAGCGACAACTTTGGAATCTCTCGTGTAAATTGCACTAGTTCAGGATCAACTAATGCACATAGTGAATAACAAAGATAAATATAAATCATAATGACATTTATTAATTAACTAAATATAGGCCCGACGGCCAAAGTTTACATCCACGACTGTTAGGCCAAATTTAAATAATAGCAGCGGAAGATAAAACCGAAGCGAAAGAAACCCAATAAGCCTAGCCACACGCAAATGACAGTAAGCCGTTGCATACTCGTCCTGGTCCTTGCCGAAGTCAAAGTAGTCCTCCTCTAAGTAGAGATAGCAAGGGTGAGTACAAAGTTGTACTCCGCAAGTTACACTGGAAAATGCAATAATAATGCAAGACTAACAAGTGAAGGCATATAGGGCTATTTGAGCATAAAATAGCATTTAAACAAATACAGTAAATAGACTAGAAATTGCTGAATTTAATATAGTAAGGAAAAACATTAATTTAAGCAAGATAGATATTCCCCACGCTAACCTATCCACAAGCATCCCACCCAAGACCATCTTTCTTCAAAAAGATCTTATATGGATTGCATCCATCCATAAGCAGTTTGTAAAACCATTATGAAAAATAAAGTCTAATACGCCAAAAACTTTATTCAACTTGCCCATGACCATGGGCACAGCTACCTAGGATAGTTTACACACTATGCAGAGGTAGTACAACTTTACCCACAAGATATGATTAACTCATAATATTGGCCATTACACGCTTTCATAGGTGTGCAACCGAGAAAATCATAATAAGGCTTTTACAATGTAAAGTCATCACCGAGCCATGCCTCCACTAAGGTTTCACCACAACATGAATCCACAAGTTGGGGCCCTCTTGTGTCGTGTGAGACTTGTCATGTCCTACACCATACTCACATTCACTTATAGCGAGACTCGGATTGGGACACTCGCAAATTAGTCAATCGGGATTATGCCATACTAACCTTGTGGTAGTACATTAGGGCTTTGTAATAGAAGCTCGTGAGCAGTCCTTAATTGATTTTGGCACTACCCACATACCCTTGTACTGCATCAACATTGTGTCACCGAACAACAACGCATGCGACAAGCAACCACCACCATACCATTTGCGTAATTCTAAATCAAGTTTTATTTTATTTTATCAAATATTTCATAGACTTTCTTGACTCACTGAAGTCAAGAATATAATTTCAAAATCAACATTTTATATGAAAAGTTATCCCAAACCTAGAATTATTTCTAAGCATGTCTAACCATTTTCTATAAAAATTCTACCAATATTAGTGTACTAATCAGAGTTTTTGATGAGGACATCCTTTCCATGCATACAACCATGCCGACTCCATATCAAACTGAAACTATGATACAAGGACCAATGACTAGAGCGCAAGCACGCCCGCTAACCATCGTGAATGCGTTCCTAAGTTTGCATACAAATGTTTCAAAGAATGGAATACTACTTAATTCTTGTGATGATTTAATTGTCCTTAGGAACCATGGGGAAGAACCACATGAGCTCAAGTATAGAAGTGGAACCGTCAAGCGCAAACCAAGTCCTGTTCACGAGTTTGACTCGGATTCGGCCTTGTTGACAGCGCCTACTTCAAACGGCCGTAACTTTTGATCCAGAAGGTTCTCGGGGCCCATGAGTACTTGTTGGAAAGCTCTTGAAGTCTACTTTCAGATGGATCCGGCCTCACCTCCAAATTCCATCCGAGTCGACCAGAAACTGCAAAACAATTCACGTCGCTTTCCAGTCCGAGTCAAAGTGGGCCTTGGGCCTTGTAATTCGAGTCCTATTCGGCTTCCTTGTGTTTTGGCCGACCTCCACCTTCCGTGACCCTTAAATAGGCAGCCGCACCTCTTCTAGGGTTTGGGTTTTGTTTAGACTAAGTTAGCTTTTGCTGCTTTGCCTTGTACTCGCGTGTCGGCTAGACCGCCCGAATACTTGTCTTGGAACCCCACCGTTTCTTTTTCGATTGAATCTTACATCGTTACTTGCAATTGAGTTGTTGTTCATCTTGTTCTTGCTTGTTCTTCGATTGCTTGCAGGAACAAGAACCTCGTGGTTAGGTTGATCGTGCGCCGACAAGGTCACGAACAATCTCTGGAGTTGGTGTATCGATCGCTAAGGCGCAACGCCCCTGGATGGTTGTAGTCGGGTCGCCAACGCCATCTCTTTCCCCAATCGAATCTACCACTCTCATCGAAAGATCGGACCCCTAGTGCTATCGGTTGGTATCGAGCTCAAGGTTGATCGGTGAGAGATCTTATCTAGTCTTTGCAATTTTTACCCACATCCGAGAAAACCAAAAAAATAGCAGATCGATCTATTCCCCAAAATCAAACAATTTGAGCCTTTATCTATTGCTGCATAGTCCTTGTTTGTTGAGTCTTGGTTGCATCGTCGTGTCCTTTCTTTGGTCTTAGTGTCTAGTTCCTTTAGAGTTTCGAAGTTCATTTCACGTTTTGGACTCACCGCTGCGATTAGATCCGAACTGTCATAGGAGGGCAAAAAAAAAAAAAAGAGGAGGACTCGGTTGTCGCCCTAATTGGTCTTGGAGTAGGACTCGGTTTACGCCTAATTGGACTTGGAGTAGGACTCGGCCGCCTCTAATTGGACTTGGAGTAGGACTCGGTTTACGCCTAATTGGTATTGGAGTAGGGCACGAATTCGGATTCAACTACATCGTGTGTGAAAAAAAGAGAAAAGAAGGACAGCAGCCAGCATCTAGAAGAGCAGCGCATAAAAAAAAAAGAAGAAAAAGAAGAAAAAAACAGAGAGAGAGAAAGCATTAACTTTTGCATACGACCTCCGATTGAGGCGATTCTTGATCCATTGGAAAGGAAATCGAAGATAGAGTGAAAAAAAGAAGTCCGAAAAAGCGGAGATTTCAGATCCGCGTAAGCCACTGTGCACATCTGCGGCGGCCGACCCCAAAAACGTCGTTTAGGCCCTCAAACGGGCCCGCAAACCGAGGAAAATCAAATTTCTCGAATTCGCTCAAAATTGTGAGCCCTTCTCGCACGTGATTCTAAGGTACCCCGTGAAGACGGCACCCTTTTTCGAGCTCCGAACTCCGTGTGCAACGCCATCTAGTTTCTTTCGCACACGGTGTGTCTTCGTTTGTGTTCTAGGCTCGCGTCTCTAGTACGGTCTAGCCTAGGACCAGCACGGTGCCGTCGTTGAGCGATCATTCAACTTGCTTTGACTAATGTGGTTCTAGTTATCCTTTGTTCCTCTCGGCCCACCTATAGCTCCACAGATTTGGCTACCACCTCACAGGACTAGCGACCAAGGCGCGATACACCCAATTTCCGGAGATATTGTCTTGACTTGTCGGCCGCCATCACCTCACCGCCATTGTGGTAAGAACTTGTAAGAGCTTGACAAAACAGGTTGAGAGTGTGCGACTTGATTTAACCACATCCCAAGAGTTGCGAGGGTATAACTGCAGTTTTATTATTTTTATCTTCTTGGTTTGTTTCTTGTGTTCTTCTAACAATGTCGAGAACGGAGGACTGCGGGCAGCGCAACATTCCCCTCGGACTAGGGGCATCATACAACACTTTGAGCGCCAAATGAAGCTGCACACTGAAGGACTTGATGAGGATGTACGGGTCACCAACGAACGCCTTGGCCAATTGGAGCGCGCAGATCGACACCAACACTACGCTTGCAACATTGGAGGCTTCGTTGGCACCATCAACACCTCACTTGCTGAGATTTTGAGACGTCTTGATGAGAGGGCGTGCATCTCCACTGCACCGACTCAAGCGTACTCGTGCCAACATTGGTGTCTTGGGCGGCAGGTGGACGAAAATGGTGGAGACGATTATGCGGTGACATCGAGATTGATGATGATGAGGACGCTCACCGTCAACGTCAACCACGCCGGTGAGGTGCGTGACAATGATGAATCGCTTGGTAAGATTAAGTTCACTATGCCACTTTTTGATGGAAAATATAACCACGATGCTTATATCACTTGGGAATTGGTCGTTGATCGAAATTTGCTTGTCATGCATTCCTGAAAACAAAAGGGTTAGGGTGCTACTAGTGAGTTTCTCGATTTTGCGTCTGTTTGGTGGAGTGAATATTCTAAGAAAATCCTTTCACCATACCACAAACTTGGGATGCATTAAAAAGAATCATGCGAGCTAGATTTGTTCCCTCATATTATGCACGTGATTTGTTACATAAGTTGCAACAATTGAGGCAAGGTAGTAAAGCGTAGAGGAATATTTTCAAGAATTGCAAACAGGCATGCTGCGTTGTGACTTAGAGGAAGCGAGGAAGCCGCTATGGCTAGGTTTATGGGTGGTTTGAATCGGAAATTCAGGATATCTTAGCTTACAAGGAATATAATTCTATCACTCGTTTATTTCATCTTGCTTGTAAAGCTGAAAGAGAAGTACAGGACGACGCCACGAGCACTAGGACTAACGTTTCGCAGTCGTGGAAACATTTGGTCTCAACGCATCCGCCGCACCATCAAGCCAACCCCCGCACCTTCTTCCTCCAACAAAGAAGCCACGGTTGTCATCATCAAATTCGCATCTCGGGCATCCGGCAACAAATGGGGCAGCCCAAGCACATGCAAAGAGCTCTTCGTCCGTTGCATCTACGGACGAACAAGGGATATCCAATGTCATCAATGCAAGGGTATGGCCATGTGAGGAGTGAGTGCCCAACCAAGCGTGTTCGATTGTGAGAGATGATGGTGGGTATTCTTCGCTAGTGATTTGGATGAGGATACATATGCTATGCTTGCGGTGACCATGCAGTAGTGGGAAGGAGCAAGAAGAAGAGCACATTGGTCTTGAAGATGCAGAGCGCTATGAGAGTCTCATTGTGCAGCGTGTGTTGAGTGCACAAATGGAGAGGCGGAGCAAAATCAGCGGCACATCCTTTTCCAAACAAAGTGCGTCGTGAAGGAACGTTCATGCCGAGTGATAATTGATGGAGGAGCTGCAACAACTTGGTGAGCTCCGATATGGTGGAGAAGCTTGCGTTGAACACCAAACCTCACCCACACCCTTACTACATTCAATGGTTCAATAACAGCGGCAAGGTGAAGGTAACACGAATGGTGAGAGTAAATTTTGCTATTGGTTCTTATCACGATGTTGTAGAATGCGATGTTGTCCCTATGCAAGCATGCTCTATCTTCGTTAGGTAGACCGTGGCAATATGATAAAGATTCATCTGCATCATGGTAAGACAAACCAATATTCTTTTGTGCATCATGACAAGAAAATTGTGTTACATCCTATGTCTCCCGGCTATTTTCAAAGATGAGATTGCTAGAGCTAGTAGAGAGAAAAATCAGGAGCATAATAGGAGTGAAAGTCAGATTGTTGCAAGTGAACTTGAGCAACATAAAAGAAAAACTCTAAATCTGTTCATGAGAATAAAAGCGAGATTAAATTGAAAGGTGCATGTTTTCTTGCTACTAAGTCCGATGTGAATGAGCTGGATGCTAGTACTTCTATTTGCTATGCCTTACTTTGCAAACAAGCTTTATTTTCATTTGAGGAGGTACCTTCTTCGTGCCTCTCTTTGTCACTAATCTTTTGCAGGAGTACATGGATGTCTTTCCAAAGGACGTGCCACGTGGCTACCACGGTCACGAGGATTGAGCACAGATTGATTTGATTCCGGGCATCTTTGCCCAATCGTGCGCCATACAGACCAATCCGGAAGAAACTAAGGAGATTCAGCGTCAAGTTCAAGAATTGCTTGATAAAGGTTATGTGCGTGAGTCTCTTAGCCCTTGTGCTGTTCCGGTAATTTTAGTGCCTAAGAAAGATGGATCATGGCGTATGTGTGTGGGTAGAGCGATCAATAACATTACCATTAGATATCGTCACCCTATTCCTAGGTTAGATGATATGCTTGATGAATTAAGTGGCTCTATTGTCTTCTCTAAAGTTGATTTGCGTAGTGGGTACCACCAAATTCGCATGAAATTGGGAGATGAATGGAAAACAGACATTTAAAACTAAGTTCGGTTTGTATGAGTGGTTAGTAATGCCATTTGGTTTAACTAATGCACCTAGCACATTCATGAGATTAATGAACGAGGTTTTGCGTGCTTTCATTGGTAAATTTGTAGTGGTCTATTTTGATGATATATTGATATATAGCGGATCACTAGAGGAACACCTTTGCCATTTACGTGCTGTTTTTGATGCTTTACGAATGCACGTTTATTTGGTAACGTTGAGAAGTGCACATTTTGCACGGATCGAGTCTCTTTCTTGGCTATGTTGTTACTCCACAGGGCATAGAAGTTGATCAAGCCAAGGTTGAGGCAATACAGAGTTGGCCGACTCTAAAGCGGTCACGCAGTGCGTAAGTTTTCTAGGACTTGCTGGATTCTATCGTCGTTTTGTGAAGGATTTCAGCACCATCGCTGCACCATTGAATGAGCTCACTAAAAGGGGGTGCGTTTACTTGGGAATGCACGGAAGGCGCCTTCAACACATTGAAAGATAAGTTAACACATGCACCATTACTCCAACTTCCAGTTTTAGTAAGACTTTTGAGCTAGAATGTGATGCTAGTGGAATTGGATTGGGTGGTGTCTTTGTTGCAAGAAGGTAAACCTGTGGCATACTTTAGTGAAAAATTGAGTGGGCCTAGTTTGAACTATTCTACTTATGATAAGGAATTATATGCTCTAGTTCGAACTTTAGAGACATGGCAACATTATTTATGGCCCAAAGAATTTGTCATTCATTCGATCATGAGTCATTAAAGCATATTAGAAGTCAAGCAAAATTGAACCGTAGGCATGCAAAGTGGGTTGAATTCATAGAGTCTTTTCCTTATGTCATAAAACACAAAAAGGGAAAGGAGAATGTTATTCTTGATGCATTGTCTAGGAGATATACCATGCTCTCACAACTTGACTTCAAAATTTTGGATTGGAAACAATTAAGGAGCATTATGTTCATGATGATGATTTTAAAGACGTGTTGCTGAATTGCCAAGAGGAAAAACGTGGAATAAATTTGTTCTAAATGATGGATTTGTGTTTAGAGCTAACAAACTATGCATTCCAGCTAGCTCAGTTCGTTTGTTGTTATTACAGAAGCGCATGGAGGTGGGGTGATGGGGCATTTTGGAGCGAAGAAGACGGAAGACATACTTGGTAGTCATTTCTTTTGGCCAAAGATGAGGCGTGATGTGGAGCGTTTTGTTGCTCGCTGCACTCACGTGTCAAAAGGCTAAGTCACGACTTAATCCTCACGGTTTGTATATGCCTCTACCTGTCCTAGTGTGCCTTGGGAAGATATTTCTATGGACTTTGTTTTAGGACTGCCTAGGACAAAGAAGGGAGGGATAGCATATTTGTTGTTGTGGATAGATTTTCTAAGATGGCACACTTCATACCATGTCATAAAAGTGATGATGCTTCCAATATTGCTGATTTGTTCTTTCGTGAAGTTGTTCGTTTGCATGGTGTGCCAAATACAATAGTTTCCGATCGTGACACTAAATTCCTTAGCCATTTTTGGAGAACTTTATGGGCTAAATTGGGGACTAACTGTTATTTTCGACTACGTGTCATCCCCAAACCGATGGGCAAACTGAAGTTGTGAATAGAACTTTATCTACCATGCTTAGGGCTGTTTTGAAAAGAACATTAAAGTGTGGGAAGAATGCTTGCCTCATATTGAATTTGCTTATAATCGTCACTGCATTCTACTACAAAGTTGTGCCCTTTGAGATTGTCTATGGCTTTGTGCCTCGTGCTCCTATTGATTTGCTACCACTTCCATCTTCGGAGAAGTTAAATTTTGATGCTAAACACGTGTTGACTTGATGTTGAAATTGCATGAGACAACCAAAGAAAATATTGAAGCATGAATGCTAAATATAAACTTGCTGGTAGTAAAGGAAGGAGGCATTTAACTTTTCAACCGGTGATTTAGTTTGGTTGCATTTGAGAAAAGAAAGATTTCTGAATTGAGGAGGTCTAAGTTGATGCCTAGAGCTGATGGTCCTTTCAAAGTGTTGGAAAAGATTAATGACAATGCATATAAACTTGAGTTGCTGCAGATTTTGGGGTTAGTCCCACCTTTAACATTGCAGATTTGAAGCCATACTTGGGAGAAGAAGATGAGCTTGAGTCGCGGACGACTCAAATGCAAGAAGGGGAGGATGATGAGGACATCCTTTCCATGCATACAACCATGCCGACTCCATATCAAACTGAAACTATGATACAAGGACCAATGACTAGAGCGCAAGCACGTGCGCTTAACCATCGGTGAATGCGTTCCTAAGTTTGCATACAAATGTTTCAAAGAATGGAATACTACTTAATTCTTGTGATGATTTAATTGTCCTTAGGAACCATGGGAAGAACCACATGAGCTCAAGTATAGAAGTGGAACCGTCAGCGCAAACCAAGTCCTGTTCACGAGTTTGACTCGGATTCGGCCTTGTTGACAGCGCCTACTTCAAACGGCCGTAACTTTTGATCCAGAAGGTTTCTCGGGCCCATGAGTACTTGTTGGAAAGCTCTTGAAGTCTACTTTCAGATGGATCCGGCCTCACCTCCAAATTCCATCCGAGTCGACCAGAAACTGCAAAACAATTCACGTCGCTTTTCCAGTCCGAGTCAAAGTGGGCCTTGGGCCTTGTAATTCGAGTCCTATTCGGCTTCCTTGTGTTTTGGCGACCCTCCACCTTCCGTGACCCTTAAATAGGCAGCCGCACCTCTTCTAGGGTTTGGGTTTTGTTTAGACTAAGTTAGCTTTTGCTGCTTTGCCTTGTACTCGCGTGGCGTGTCGGCTAGACCGCCCGAATACTTGTCTTCGAACCCCACCGTTTCTGTTTTGATTGAATCTTACATCGTTACTTGCAATTGAGTTGTTGTTCATCTTGTTCTTGCTTGTTCTTCGATTGCTTGCAGGAACAAGAACCCTCGTGGTTAGGTTGATCGTGCGCGAGCAAGGTCACGAACAATCTCTGAGTTGGTGTATCGATCGCTAAGGCGCAACGTCCCTGGATGGTTGTAGTCGGTCGTCAACGTCATCTCTTTCCCCAATCGAATCTACCACTCTCATCGAAAGATCGGGACCCCTAGTGCTATCGGTTTTATTCGAGGTGACAAGGCATTTGGGAATAAATATCAAAGAAGGTATTAACAAGTAGGCAATAACTATGTTTAAAGCTGAATTGAAATACGTCGAATAAAAATATGCATACATAATAATTTAAAATAACATCATTTTATTTCTAAACTGGGATCAACAAGATCAAGGTGTATAACTTGCCTTGCTCGCATGAATTGGTGAAAATTATCATTAAAGAATTCCTCGGTAAAATCGTAGCTATGCGTGAAAACAACCAACCAAACTTAAATAAAAATTCAAATAAATTGAATAAACTCCATAAAATTGAAAACAAGTAAGATTTAGATAGATCTTTATTTTAGATTAATTTAGAAATTTGAATGGGTTCAATTGGAGCTAGGATGAAGAAATACATGCTTTTAAGTTTGAACACAAAGAGAAAGAGAGAAAGAATAAATTATATTTTTGGAATTAAGAATAAATTAGATTTTCTGGAATTATGTTTTTGAAGGAAATGTGGTCGAGCTACAGTGTTTGCTCAAAAGCTTTATGTGGTCAAAGCTACGATGTTCAATCGAAAGCTATATGTCATCCGGCTACAATGATCATCAAAGGTTATATGAGGTCAAAAGCTACAATGATCGGTCAAAGGTTATATGAGGTCGAAGCTATAGTGATCTATCAAAGGTTATATGAGGTCAGAAGCTACAGTGATCGGTCGAAGCGTATATGAGTTCGAAAGCTACAGTGATCGGTCGAAGGTTATATGAGGTTGGAAGCTACAGTGATCGGTCAAAGGCTATGTGTGGTCAAAATCTATATGTGGTCGATGGCTTACTGTGTTTGGAGGCTCAGAGTTTTTAGAGTGGTTCGAGGTTTAGATTACTTAGCAGTTTAGGGTTTTTAGGGTAGTTAGCGATTTAGAGTTTTTAGAGTGGTCAAAAGTTTAGAGTGGTTGAAGGTTTATATTGGTTGGCGACGTCCAGTGAGGGTTAATGAGATAGAGAGTCACAGAGAATGCGATGATGCAACAAGTCTTTACCGGTGAGGAGTGAAAAGTAGGTGGCGACAATGAATAGTGGCAACACGGCTAGGTCGTTGACGGTGGTGGTGTTCCGATGGTGCGAAAGCTTGGCGAAGGGGTGACGGATGGTCGTGCAGGCTCCGTGAAGACAACGGCGGTGGCGGCGAAGTGTGAAGAGTCCTAGGCTCATCGAAAATACTCGCCAGAGCTCAACTTAAGGCCAACGGAGGAGGAACCCGGTGTGGAAAGTCTCGGGGGCACAAAGG
Source organism: Dendrocalamus sinicus (assembly GCA_036346575.1). NCBI lineage: Eukaryota > Viridiplantae > Streptophyta > Magnoliopsida > Poales > Poaceae > Dendrocalamus > Dendrocalamus sinicus. Next base: position 9,528,855 of record CM070669.1, on the reverse strand, counting down.
AGAGAAATGAGAGGCGGGAGAGGAGTGGCATGAGTAGGAGATGCTCGGGGAGGTATTTATAGGGATCGGAGGAGAGGTGCGAAGGTCAGGAGCTCACCAGAGTTATGGCTAGTTGTGGTGGTGAGTTAAGAGATGAGGTAATGGGGTTTAAGAGGGGAAAGGCGGCGGGGTGCTTAGTGGAGAGGTTAAGGTCACTAATGACATCAAATGCTGGGGCCAACAGAAAGAAATGATTGCTTTTATGAGCTCGGGAGACAGCATCAATGGCAGCTGATGATGGTAGAAGAAATAGGGGAAGAAGATGATGACGGGCCCCACTAGCCGGTAAGAGAAAGGAAAGGGTAAGAAGGCGGGCGAGCTGACTGACGGATGTGCGACACATGTCGCACGGGTGAAATCCGGTCGTTGGCTTGAATAAGTGAGAGCTGACGCTCAGGATGAGACCGCGCAGTGATGGGGATGATCTGGATCAGACATCTATCGGCACGAGGAAGAGTTGGGTCAAATTGTCATTTTTAATTTTTAGAAAAGCTAGAAAACTTTAAAAACACTTAGAAAATAGCAAATAAAGTTAGCAAATTCAGCAAAATTCGCAAAAACTCTTGAATATATTTTGGACTTAGGAAACTATTTCCAACTCAAAGTTGGTCTTTAATTTTTTACAAATTTTTTTTAGATTTTAAATTGATTTTTAAAATTCCAAAAAATCATAGAAAATTCAGATAAAAGACAAATTATTTAAAATAATTAATTTAAAATAGGATTTTATAGAAATTCAAAATACCTTTTGTTTAATAATATTTTCATATTTTTAACTAATTACTTTTAAGAAAAAGTTTTAAAAAACAGAAACCAGGCAAATAAAATCTCCAAAATTCAGGCAACCAAATAACATTTATTTTAATTTTAGATTAAACTAATTTTAATTTTTAACTAAAACTTTTGGAATAAGTAGGTGGGCTATGACACTGAATAACAACATGTGCCAGTAAGTACCCACTACCTAACCATTTACTTAAGTCTAAACCATGTTTTATATTTTATTTTAAAAAGTTTCGTAGAGCTTTTTGACTCACCGAAGTCAAGATTATATTGTAAAAGCTCATCATTTTATGTGAAAGAGATTATCGCAAATCTAGAATTATCACTTGGCTTGTTTAAGTAGTTCTATAAAATGTTCCAGTTAATAATAGTATACTTGCCAAAGTTTTGTTCTAGGGTGACAAGGTATCTAGGAATCAACATCAACGGAGATAGTAACAAGTAGGCAATAACTAAGTTTAAAACTGAATTGAATTACGTTGAATTAAAATATGCATGCAAAATAATTTAAAACAACATAATGTTATTTACAAACTAGGATTAACATGGTCAAGGTGTGTAACTTGCCTTGCTCCGTGGATTTGTGGTGAGAATTGTCGGCAAAGTCACACTCTTCGGGCAAATCGCAGTCTACATGCAAAAGGCTAGCATAAACTAAATTCAAATAAAATCCAAAAAAATATATAATATAGACTAGGTCATAGATTATGAATTAAGAAATTTGAATCGCTTGATTTGGAGTTCGGACAAAGTAGAACAAGTGGTTGGAAGATCAGTTGGAAGGAAAATTCTAGAAAATTCTCAAACGAGAGAATATTCCCTAGCATCTTCTTTTTGGGCTGATTTTTGGTTTGTGTTTATGACTCATGGGACTCACATGTAAGTAGCACAAGGCAATGAAAGAAGAACCTACGGAGAGCATGGTTTGGCATGGCTTGCGCACGCGAGGGAGAGCCATGGGAGGTTGGCCAAGGGGCAAAACGGAATACCCTAGCATGGAACACAGAGAAGCAGGGAGAGCATGGGCTAGAATATGACGGTAAAGCTAGGAAAATTGTCAACTAAGCCGGAAACTCACTGGAGGCAACACAATCGACGTTTGAACGATGACGGTATACCGTAGAGGTTCTACGTGGAGAAAAAAGAAAAACTTGATATCTTGGTGCTCGGTGAATGAACACCAAATCCACTTGGAAGGTAGCTACATGGGATGGTTTTGCACATTTTAATGTGAAAGGATTGAGAAAACATCACCGGATAGATGGGAACGCGAGATGTCCCAGGCGGCCATAGCTAGGTATTAGAAGTGAAAATTTGGGGAGGGTTTCTAGGGAAGACGAGGGAAGCACCACGTAGAACATGATGAGACAAATCTCAAAGATGTGATGACAAGGGCTAAAGCTAATTGGAGGCAATGAATTAATGACGGGAAGTGATTTCAGCCTAGATTGGGAAAAACTCAATTTCGGGAGATTGGCTACACCAAACCCAAATTAATTTGAGAATAAGGTGGATAATACATGGGAACACGATGTGACACGTAAGAAACATGAAAAATCTCATTGGATAGCTCTAGGATGTGATGAGCAATTTTGGGACTAGAGGGCTTCGGTGGCGATGGCGTTCTGGGTTTTGAGGAGGCTTGGCAAGGGTTGAGAAGGGTTAAGAGGGGTCAAGGGGTCATATTTATAGGCTTAGATGGGATAGAATCTGACTCCAATCTGCGGGATTTGGTTTGGAGTCCGTTTAAGAAAATAAGAGATAAAAGGCAAACAGTTGAAATAATCGTGAAGAGGTAGGAAGGGATGGATTTGTTGCAAGATTTGGCACAACTTTTGTTTTGGGATGACATTGAGATAATGTTCAGATTGGAAGTTACCATGGAAGCAAGAGAGAGAAACATTCCCGTTGCTCATGGTCTAATCGATCAGATTTACAAGGAATATGAATAGTGTTTCGCTCAAAGGAATATAAGAGATGGAAGGAGAATGAGTCAACAAAGTTGACAAGCCAGTCGAGTGGCTGATTTAGCTGGTGCCTTTTATGTTAAGTGTCCTGCCATTTTGGTGATTGGTGACCCTCCAGGAAATAATTTTTTGTTTGAGCTGAAATAAATAGAAAAATGCAAAAAAAATCCTTGCGACACAAGGAACCCAAATAAAATAGGTTTTCAATTAATTGAAGTTTATTTTATATATATTAATTTTTTACTTTGAAAAATAAATACCTCCAAATAATTAATTTCAATTGGGATTTTACAAAAATTCAAGTTATCCTCTATTTAATAATTTTTTACCTTATTTTTGAAATAAACAGCTAGACTATGATATATAAGCATTGAAGCAAGCCTTTTGGGACTGATGCATCTAGCCTCCTTTCTACATCATCCTTCTCTTAGGAGACTCTTCCAACTCATGGTGACTCTCTTCAATGTGTATTGCTTTACCACCATGTTCTGAAAACTGGCATTATCATTGCCCACAACTTGAACTTTCAATTTAGGATTCAATCCCTTCTCGAATCACTTCTGGCATGCATCATCTTTAGCAACATCCTCCAATGCATAACGAGCTAACTGAATAAACTTGTTGAGATATTCACTCACTGACATGTTCTTTTCCTAAAGCTCACGAAACTCTTCATCCTTCATCTCAATTACCCTATCCAAGATATGGGTATGGTGAAAAGCTACTATGAACTCAGCCCTAGCGATGCTATCTTGGTCCTCATGAGCAACACAGTAGTTCTCCCACCACTCTACGGTGGCACCATCTAACTGGTGAGCAACGTAGAGAACTTTCTCTTTGTCTGTGCATTGAGTAAGATTCAGCTTCTTCTCTATAGAACAAAGCCAATCATCAGCCTCCAAAAGTTCAGAAGAACGAAAATATGTTGGCGTTCTTATCCTCATGAATTCCACAAACTTTGACTCTTTGTTGTCGGGCCGGGTGCAAAAGCTTCTCGATTCTCTTTGGTTCATCATGGTATTCATGTTCTGTATCATTGTATTCATCAACTGGGTCTGAGCTACCACAACTGGCTCAAGATTGGATCCAATCCTAGTGGTGTTGACTGCTACCCCTAAGATGATGTATCTGCGGTGCTGCTGCCTAGTTCCTACTTCATCTGACTGCAACCAACTGAGTTCTAGGTATCAACCATCTTTTTAACCACTCTGGATGGTGATAACTGTCGAAAGGTTGGCTCCACAGGTCTACAAAGAAGAGAGAATAGCAAAGATAGGAGGTAAGCTTGTCTAAGGGGGGTAAACTAATGGCAACCTAAACTAAGCAAACACTTAGCTGGAAGGCTAACAAAAGAAGTATTGAATTACTCCAATAAAGATCCTTGACATGACTGCAACATAATGCTAAAAGCAAAACTGCAGCTCACATCACAAGCAACTGCAAATAAAAGGCAAAACGATCCACTCAAACCGCAAAGTACACAAGGTCTAATCTAGTGGCTCCACTCAAGTCCCGCCAAGTAAAGCTCACTTAACTCTAACTCCGAGTCATCAGAGAACATCCATGAGTTGCAAACTTGTGGCGATAACTCTCTTGCTTCGACTGGGATGAAGCGCCAAATATACTCCTGATGATTACCCATGATGCGATGTCTCTCTTCTAGACTGGGTGGTGTAGGCGAAGGTAAATGCACAAGCGAGTTCAATAGTGGTTCCTCCATAACTTCCTCTTGCTCCTCCATATTGGGAATAACTACATATTGCTCTTCAAACCTCCAAAAAAATGTTTGACGGACTGATTCTGTATAGCTTGCAAAGGGGTTGAACAGCTTTGCATGCGGCTCCTTGCACAGAGAAGCCTTCATGAGCACTGGTATACTTCAAGCTATGGTGAAGTACTTAATAGCCAATCTTGTAGTAAAGTGCAATCTTGTGATAAATCCAATGTTTTGAACCATTGCCTTCTCATCCTTGGTGAAATAAACAGGCTGCCCCTTTGATCCAAAACTTTGTAACAAAACATGGAGAAGTCCTCTAGTTATGGGAAACTCGAGACATCTATGACACCACAAGGGAAAGAAGCCAAATTAAGAATTAGAAACCAATTTTTAGACAAAAGTGAAGAGCGAGAACCTTAAGAATGGGGAAGAATAGAAAAATTACTACATATCCAATTTGGTTGGTTTGATTTTAGAAAATAGGTTTTGAAAATTTTGCTAAGTTGACCTTTTCTAACTAGGGATTAGTCTGATAGTCGATATGGCTCTGATACCACCTATGTTGAAACCTAAATATGCAAATTTGGACTATCTGTGTATTCTATACTAGTCCAGGACCACACTCGTGCACACAGCGAAAACATAAATGAAATATCAACCACATCATGATTAACTAAAAAAAAGACTTAAATATTATTAATTATTAGAGTTGTGAACCTTGTGGCCAGCTTATAATTTAATAACCTAAAGGGCTCAAGAAACTAGTAGCGAAAACAACAAAAAATGAAGTCGCCATTTGACATGTCCACAGGCAACCGACTTGGAAGCGAAATCCTAATCTAAGAAGTCGTTGAAGTATCCTCCTTCAATTACCTCTGGTTAATATGGTTCCTCTTCTTCAACTGAGCAAGTATGAATATAGTAGTGAGTGCATAAAGTGCTCAGCAAGTCATTTGTAACAAGATGCAATATAATTATGCAAGGCTTACCAAATGATAGTTGAATGGTTATTTTGCAAAAAACGATAGTTTTAAAGTAAATACAATAATTAGGTTGAAAGCAAAATGTAAAACAAGTAATAAGTACATAATCAAAAGGAATTGACATAAACTACCAGTGAACTAACCATTCAATTTCCCAATTTAACGTACCCAATGTTTCATGAAGTCTCTATCCCTCCTGTGAAATCACTTAGCATTGTCCATAACCAGGGACACGGCTATTCAAATAGGATTTACAATCTACAGAGGTTGCACAACATTACCCACATCATATGATCATCTTATAGTGGCACTAGAGCAACACCCTTCCTTGGGTATGTTGACCAAGAAGATCGCAACAAAGCCTTTACAATACTCAATCTCAAACTGATCTTGCCCACTAAGGTTTTGCTACCAAGTAGGCTAACTACCTAGTCGGAAAAGCTCCCTCTTGCACCAACAAACATCTCAATGATAAAATGAAGGTTGAAACTTTATAAATTAATCAGTCAGGTCCATCCCATACTGGACATGTGGTTGTACAATAAGGCTCAGATCAAACATGCAAAAGTCCTTAGACTTTACCCAGGCGACACATTCACATCCTAAAAAGTGCTAGCCACACTTCTCCATTTACTGCACGATCACTCGCCCAAGTGAAAACCATTTTGTATAACCTACACCAATGACACTACCCATGTCATAGTACTCAAATTTTATAACTGTGATTGACCACCATGATTCAATATCTCATTAACCCAAAATTATTTAATTAATCAACATGTGATGATGAACCCAACGTACTATAAGCATTGCTAAGCATATTAAACATAGAGCCCATGTGACAACTAGTATTGCATCACTAGACAAATAGCCATCCTATGGTGATAATGGAATCATGGCATTTAAATTATTCAGGCGGAATTAATCAATTTGGACAATAACTACCAGGTACAAAGGTTTGTAATAAAATAGCAATGCATGATAATTTAAAATAAAATAATAAATAATTAGCTTTGAAAGCTAGGTTCAACATGGTCAAAGGACATGATTTGCCCTGGCCTTGCTCAGATATCGACTCCTAATCTTTTGGTCCTTCTCCTGCTCCTTCGAAGACATTATCTAACGTGAGAGAAAATGAATGAAACATAAATATATTCAAATAAAATCCAAATGAACTCCAAAAACCACAAAAAATAGAACTAAAAGATAGAGCTCAATTTTATATAAATTTAGGGAAAACAATAGGTTAATCGGAGCTAGGATAGAGAAGAATGGGCTCTCAGAAGATTTCCAAGAAAATAAATTCCTAGAAAATTGAGAAAACCTACTGTGTTATGGACCTAGTCTACAAAATAGTGTGGTCTACCGTGAACCCAATGCATGGAACAGTGGATATGCTGATGCAGCTTGCTGATGTGGTGGTTAACTAAGCATTAGGGCTGACCTGGCAGTGACACATGGCGTTGACATGGCATGCTGAGGTGGCTCTGTGTATTGACGTGCCGAACACACAGCCGACACGTGGCTCCTAGGGCTGACATGGCATCTGATGTGGCTACTAGCATGGATGCTTGCATGGCTTGGTTCACGGGTCTATGCCACAATGTTTATGACCAGTGGGCCCCACATGTTAGTGGCACGGCTCACGGTGCATCAGGTCTACAGAGAAGATGAAGCGGTGGTCAGTGCGCAATGACAACGGGGTGACATCACTCAGGCGGCGATTCAGCAAAGAATAAAGGTCACACGACAGACATGAACCGAGGCCGCAATGGCGCACGAAAAACACTACGTGACGAGATACAAATTGAGGCGGCGATGAAGAGGACAGTGACCGACAATGAGAATCAACGGTGTATCTCAATAGTGACAACAAGATGATAATGGTTGCAAAGACACTCAAAGCGACCTAACGGCAGCCGAGATGCGGGAAACGAGGGTAGTTCGCCTTTTATGGTGTGGATGCTGAGGTGTCCATGGCAAGCATGAACCCGAGTTCAAGATGCGGCCATGTCAGACCCATATTTTATAATCCAGAATCCTCTGTGATTCCACCACATTATTCCCTGGATTAGTAGATAGTGCTATATAATAGTAGACTTACTCATGGGCCGATTAGACCGAAATCAATAAAATATAACAACAAAAACGGAACACACAGGTGGGACCCTCAGGACGTGCCCACAGGTAGCCAACTGGGTTTCGTGACCTAGTTCTTGACATCTTCGTCTTCTTCACCATCCTAACCAGGTGTATTGCGAAGTGTAGTGATCTAACTCCTGATTCTGTATTAATTGAGTGAGCGAGGGTGAGCATAGACCACTGTGCTCTGTGAGCCAATACATAGGATGTAAATAAATAACATGCATTGCTTATCAAGGGAAGGCTCAAGTTATTTTATTTGGTATCAATTGCTTTTAAAATACGATACATAGAAATTTCCTGAGACCTAGTAGTTTTAACTAAACTGATTTTATCAATGTATGAGAGAATGCAATAATAGCGATCTGATTCCATCTACCATTACATGGTTTCTGCACCATATGCTAAACTTTCAGCGTTATAACCGCTTACCTTATCACTGGGACAACACCCAAAGCAACACAAATCAGGGCTTTTCACTGCCCACCACTTTTCCATTTTCACCGCCCACCATTTTTCCATTTTCACCCACAAAGTTTTTGAAATAGAACTATATCTGGTTAAGTTCCCATGTCCACCCTTGACAATGGGCACGGCTATTCAAATAGTTTTCAACTCTGCAGAGGTTGTACACTTTACTCACAAGATATGATTATCTCACAATGTAGGCCAATACACGCTTCCTTAGGCGTGTGACTGAGTAATCATAACAAGGCTTTTATAATGCATCTTCCTAATATGATTACGCCCACTAAGGTCTTTCTTCTGTAGGATACGACCATCCCTCGAGAAGTTTCCCTCTTAAGCCATCACGCCAAAGGTGGGGATGAGACCATCCTTCCCATTGCACGTTGCACACCTTCACGTAACAACGTTGGGTCAACGCAAATTAGTTAGCCCTGCCTACAATTTACCAACTTGTGGTTGTACTGTTATACATTGGGAGGTCATTATAAGATTCGGTCCTTAGGGTTATTTAGGCAATTCTACCACTAACCACACTCTTGTGCACCACTGCACCACACCCCCCGATCAATTCGCCTAGATAGTTAAGCAATTTGAGGTTTTTGGGAGCATAAAATATCCATATTACAACATACCAACCACCTTTCATCAATAACTGCCCAAACCAAGTTTTCGTGTTGAAATAATGCAAGGGCATCTTAATGCCCTCGAGTATCTAAGCAATACTAAGTATGGCGCATAATTATAGACTTAGTTTTGAAAGGTTACCATTATAATTTTCCTAGGGTGACAATGCTCAAATGTTCCAAAGGAGTATATTACTAACAAATTAAATAATGGGCATGTAACTAGAATCTTAAAAACAAACATAGACTTACATATGAAATAATAGCATGCAATTTGATAATTTAAAATGGAAATAATTTGCAGGAAATATAGGTTCAACATGATCAAGGTATTGACTCACCTTGCATGGTTTACCGCAGTCTTGAGCTCACTCAAAGCTTTCTCATTCGATGGTCTTGAGCCGTTGGCCTTTATCACCATTTGGATTTTGGTCTCGCTTGATCCATTGAATCTTCAGGACTCTAATTTCTAATTACGCGCTAAACAACTGAATCCAAATAAATGCAAATAACTCAAAAGGTCCAAATAAATCCGAATAAACTCAATTTAGCTTTATTATGAGTTAATGGGTGGTTTGAGGCAAGGTTGATTGGGCATAGAGTATTGATGGAATCAAAGGGGTTGGAGGGAAGTGATAAATGGCTAAGGGAAATCCATTCGAGACGGATGCCAAGGAAGGCTTATGGTGAAGGAATATTCACGGAAATATTTTGCTTGGATTTGAGGATGGCTAGGTTTAGCCGGCTATTGAATACCATGGCTTAACTCATTTTATTTAATATCTTCTTTTATCGATTTTATATTTATTAAGGAAGTTCCATGAGTCAAGTTAGACCTATGGACCAACATATGATCTTAGCTTGTTATTTCTCGAATGGCACTAATTTGTACATCGCAAGAGCATTAACCATAACCTAGGGGTTCATACATCGTTTTTAATCTAACTTGCATTCTAAGCTATGGGTTACTCGATATGTTAACAATTTTCAACATTATTTTCCTTATACTTACATTTATTAAGATCTTTTATTTGTCATAATAGTTCTAATTAATTATTGATGGCATCAACTATATTCCAAGAAAATAGGCCTATGGGAGTAGATGCTTTAATTTAGATGTCACATACTACGAAGATTTAACTAACTATATTCGGGTTAACGTTTAATTTAATTTTGCATTCAAAATTAACATTAGTGACTCAACATTCAATTTAATTCCCTAAATTGTTCAAGTACCATTTGGAGAGGGATCCCTATGCTTTTGATACAATTAATTATATGCAAGGAAATCTTTCATTTAAGTCACGTAATTATAGTTTAAATAGTAATGACTTAATACCTCAATTTATTTAATTGTTGTTCAAGAAGTATTTTCATGACCTTTTAAGATATAGGAATGATGACCATATTTTAGATGGTTAAATTTTGTATTACTTAATTATATAACTCTTTTTATGCAAATAGTTTTACAATATATTCTTTAGGCATATTCCAATTTATCCATTGTCATTTTATGTGGAAGGTTAATCGAAATACAAATTCTTATTTCACGTAATTATTTTGATTGTTATGTTTAAAAAGGCATTTATCATAACTGGAGATGTGCAACCAATTTTGAACTTACACTAGTTATTTTTTATATGACAAATCAGTTTGCTAATTTTTAATGGTGTGCAACTATTCGAGATTAAATCTTCAAGTGCTCCCAATTTGTATAAGCTTTTATTTAGCGCACTTGATGAAATTTTTATTCTCTTATTATTTTTATATAGAACCTAATCAAATTTATTAGCTTCTATAGATTATTTTCTAGTTTTCTTTAATTGAAATGGATCAAAGAAAAACAAAAAAAGAAACGTGTAGGAACGGGGTTCGAACAAGGGACCTGGGTGTTCACGCGATTGGCTCGGCTAACCATCTAGGCATTTGCCCTGAGGTGACTTAGTGGAGGCAAATAAACAAAAGAGATGAGGGGGTGGCTAGGGACCAAACTAGAGGAGGCAGCTGGTCGAAATAGAAGAAAGCAGGCGACGCCGTGGGGTGAGCTCGCCGGCGGCGACTGATGGCCGGAGAGGCAGGCGTAGCTGGCAAAACGAGTTCCTCCGGGGGTGTGGAAGCTTCTGGTGGTGTCAACACATGTCGTGGTGGCATTGAGAGTGGCCGGCGTTGGCATGAGCGGCCGAAGGCGGGGGTGGAATGGGACGCCAACGGCCGGGAGGAGAAAGGGGAGAAGTCAGGTGCGCACAACATTTTGGAGGTAGAGGGATGCTCACCAAGCTGTTGGTCGAACCGGAGGGGGTCCAAGGCTGATCGGCACCGTGAGCCTATGGTGGCGTGATTAGACCGCCGTGGGCCGCGAACTAGGGTGGGAGGTAGCTCCAGTCTGTGGTGGGGGTGAGTTTGCGATGCCACTGTGAAGCTTCAGTGTGGCGGAATTGGCCGCGAACGGCTTTAGTCGGCGATCTCGGATAGCCGGAGACAAAGAAGAAGGGGGCCGCCGGCACGCTACAAGGCAGGGGGGCCAATTTGCTGCAGTGGGAGGGAGACGAAGGTGTGATGAGGCCTTCAGGAGGATGCGCACATACTTATAGGGGGCGAGCCAGCCGGGCGACGTGGGAGCTCCCGATGGGGCATGGCGGCAGTTGCCTCAGGTGCTGCAGGCAGGCACACGGTTGGGGTACTGCGATGTAGGCACAGTGCGGGCTTGGGCGTAACTCGCGACGAGGTAGCCGACAGTGGCATGGCGCGCCAGGAGTAGTGATGGCGATGGTAAGGGATGGCCAACGTGTAGCACCGGGAGAAAGGAAGAGAGAGGGAGAAGAAAGGAGGGATGAGGCTGGATGCGCTAGAAGAAGCCAAAGGGAGGGAGAGAGAGGGAAAAGGTGGACGGACCCACATGTAAGAGAGGAAAAAAGGGAAGAGAAGAAAGAGAGAAAATGAAAGGCTCGAGCAAAATTTTGAAGTTTGGATTTTGATTTGAACTTCACTTTTCAGGATTAGAAATTGTCATTTGAATTTTAGATTTTTGTAATTCAACTTGGATTTCTGAGTTTATTATTAGCATTTTCGTTTGGGAGTTATTCCCAGTATTAATTTGAATAGCACAAAATTCGGGAAAACCCAAATAAAATTGTAGAAGGAATTCGAATGGTAACACTATGCAAGAAAAAGTTTTTAAAAATCCCATAATTTTGAACTTTTGAAATTCAGGATGTTCTGAGCCAAAGACTGACGTCGAGAATCCCGATTGGAGGCTGCAGCAAACTCTCGAGTGGAGATGATGAATAGCTACTACATGCTCCAATGCTTGACACATGGCGCAAGAGCAGATCAGACAACCTGCGCACGAAATAGCTAGATGTCCGACACGTGGCACGACACAAAAATCAGTCTTTGGGATGAAACGGCCGAGAGAGTAATTGGTCGAGACCAAAGTGGTCGGATCGAATTTAAGATTTTGGCCCAAAGGCCCTTTTAGGGATTTTAGAGACTTTCTAATTTCAGAAATTCACATAAATTGAATTGAGCTCTAGAAAATAGCGAAAATCCAGAAAAATTCAAAAAAAATCCTTGCATCACAAGGAACCCAAATAAAATAATTTCAAGAATAATTAAATTTTAAATTAGTCACATTAAATATTTTAATTTCCTAAAAATTCAAATTAAGCTTTAATTAATTCTAGAAAAATCCAAAATGTGAATTTTATTTTAAAAGCTTCAAAAATATTCTAAAAATAGGATTTTGTAAGTACCCACCACCTAACCATTTTTCTATGTCTAAACTAGGTTTTATATTTTATTTTCAAATATTTCATACACCTTCTTGTCTCACCAAAGTCAAAAATACATTTTTTTAAACTCGTTATTTTATGAGAAAAGTTATCCTAAGCTAGAATTATCTCTAAGCATGCCTAAACATTGCTACAAAGTTTTCTAGCAAATACTAGTATACTAACCAGAGTTTTATTCTAGAGTGACAAGGTATTTAGGTGATCAATGTCAAATGTGGTCATAAGTAGTGCGTATTAACTAATTTTTGAAACGGCATTGAAATACATTGAATAAACAAAAGCATGTAGAATAATTTAAAACAACATAATTATATTTCCAAACTGGGATCAACATGGTCAAGGTGTGTAACTTTCTTACTCCGCGGATTAGTGAGAGTCATCAATGTAGTCCTCCTCAAAAATATCGCGGTCAACACATGAAAATAAGTAAGCAAACTAAATAAAATTCAAAATAAAGGTATAAACGGGTATACTGCAATTTTAGATGAATTTAGAAAAAAAGAATGGGTTCATTTGGAGCTAGGATTAAGGAGAACTGACTCTCAGAAGTTTTAAAACTAAGATAAATGAGAAAGAAATGATTAAATGGAATTCTTGGATTTATTTTCCTAAAGGAAAAGGTAATTATGATGTCACCAAGGCTTAATGATTTTGGCTAAATTATTTTCCTATTGAAAAATCTATATTATTGTGTGATGATGACATCAGCAAGGATTTCTAAATTTCGGCTGAATTATTTTTCTTAAGGAAAATAGAACCGAGAGGCTAACAAGGAGGCTCGGGTCTATGGCCGGGTCCACGAATGACGCCTAATCCACGGTAGGCCAGGATCATGCATGCATGGCGTGGGGGCTAACAACGTAGTCGTGCACTGGCGTGGCACATGCGTGGCACCACGTGGCTACCACGTCTTTGCTGTGCACTGACGTGACTAGCTAGCTGTGGTGGCGTGTGAAGACTGAGGACACACCAGTGTTATGGTGCACTGCGATGGTCGGTGGTGAGTGGAAAAGGGAGAAGGGAGTGAGCAGATTTGGTTTCACCTTCACGCGGTGCTCGGGGACGAGCGAGGTGCTCACGGTGAGAGTTGGTAGCGATCGATGCTTGGCGTTCGGCGGCGATGGTGCTTGATGGTGAGGAAGCATGGCGAGAGGGTGGGCGAGGTCATGAGGACACGAGGATGGCGATGGCATTGACGGTGAGGCTTAGGGGTGGCAGTCGTGGCGATGGCTTGCCCAAGTTAGATCGAAGCTTGGATGCGAAGGGTGCATGGTGTGGAGATGCTAGAGCATCCGAGAGTGAGAATTGAGGGAGAGCTTTGGGGTGATGTGAAACGGGGTTGCTCAGATGGGCGCATTGTGTGCGGATTTCTCGCTAGAGATGCAGTGGCACCAATGGAAAGATGAGGGAGGAAAGGAACACACGACGCATGGATGGAAGGCATGGCATGGTGATTTGGGGATTTGAATCCCGCACAATGAGTGGTTTCCAACAATGGAGGAGGCGGGGAAGGAAAGATGGGGCTAGGATGAATTCAATCGCCAACACGAGAAAAAGGAAAGAGGGGAAGAAGAAAGGAAGGAGAGAGAAACGGGATGATTGGTGGGCCCATGGTGGCAATGAGGGGGTGGCTAGTAGCATGGGCCCGCATGGCAATGGGGAAGGGTGCGCGGAGAGAAGGCCATGGGACGCGTGCATGGCCCAAGTGGGGTGAGGCCTTGTGTGGGGAAATGGTGGGCCAAGGAGGAGAAAATGAGGATTGGGCTAGAAGGGGAGGTGGGTTTTAGGCTAGAAACTGTTGAGAATTTTAATTGTGTTTTTGAATTAAGAAATACCAAAAATCCAAATAGACTTGGAAAATAGCAAATAGAGTCCAAAATTCACAGAAATTCTTGAGGCTATTTTGGACTTAGGAAAATTATTTCTAACTTAAAGTTGGTCTTTATTTTTGTACATAAAGTACTTTTTAACTATGAAATTCGATTTTAAATTCCAGGAAAAATAAATAAAAGCCAAGTACTTCCAAATAATTAATTTAAATTAGGAGATTTTTACAAAAAATCAAATTATACTTTATTTAATAATTTTTTACTTAAATTACGTTTCAAAAGAGAAGCTCATTTCAAAAGCTAAAAATAGGCAAATAAATTCAAAACTTAGGCAACCAAATAAAACTTATTTTTATTTTAAATTAAATTAATTTTTTTTGAAATAAACTGTTGGGCTATTACACATCAACACCTCCTTCGGAAAGAACTTGGCCTAGGAAGGCAACCTCCTTTAGCCAAAATTTGCATTTCCTAAATTTTGTGTATAGTTGATGTACCCAAAGTTACTCAAGCACCATATGGCATGAGCGAGGGAGAAAACAACTTGCTCTCTGCCGGAATTCACAAGAGAAATGGTCCGATTGGTACACTTGATAAATCCTTTGCGTTTGGATAGCCAATCCATCACAAAAATTACATCTAACACATGTGTGTCCATCATAATAAAGTTATCTTCGAACTCTACTCTATTGATCAAAATCTTAACTCCCAAACAATCATATTTTACCTTTATGACTGTAACAGTCCAGGTTTTTATTAAAATAAAAATAAAATTAATTAAAATTAATAAAAATAAAATTTTAAATTAAATAAGTATTTTGTGCCTAAATTTTAATTTTGGTTTTGCCCTGGATTTTCTGTTTTTGAAAAAGCTGGATTTGAAAAGTATTTTAAGTAAAACCTAAAAATATTATTAAATAAAATGATATTTTAATTTCCTATAAAAATCTTACTTTAAATTAATTATTTGGATTTATTTAGATTTTATTTGGTTTTCTGAGTTTTCTGGAGTTTTAAAATCTATTTTCAAAATAAAAAATATTTTAAGTATGAAAATTAAATACCAACATTAGTTGAAAATATTTTTATCAAGTCCAAAATATTCCCAGTGACTTCTGTAAATTTTTTTGGAATTTTTGGGAGTAATTTCATATTTTTCTGCGTGTTTAAATGCTTTTACGGTGTTTTCTAAAAATTAAAAATTAAAATCGGAAAAGTAAAATCCCTTCCTCCCTCCAGGCCGACACGTGTGTGGACCGATCCGCCACGCCCCTCTCTCGGCTCATCTCTACCGCTCGCTGGATCCCACCTTGCCCCTTCCCACTCGACGCGTGGTCGGCTCGGATCGGCCAGTGTGTGTCCCGCCTGCCCATCTCGCCGTGGCCCATCGCCACTTAACGTCGTCGGTCGCTTGATCCGTCCCCCTGGTCGCGTGGTGATATCGGAGCCGTCCGCGCCTTCCCTCCTCTCCCTCTCTCTACGCGCGGGGCCCGCCTGTCAGGCGTGTCTTTCCTGCGCGGCCCTTCTTCCTCCCCGAGCCGCCGGCCGTTGCGCCCGCTCCCGCCTTCCCCGGCGCCCCTCCTCTCTCCCACGCGCATCGTGCCTCACGTACCTACCTCCTCCGCCATCTCCGCACCCACCTCCTCTCCCGTAACCACCGCCGCCCACCTCCCTCTCCGGCGAGCAATTCGCGCCGGCTCGCCCCTCCGCCCCCTATTTAAACCCCCGTCCGGCATTGCTCCACTCCGCCCCACCTCCCTCTACCTCCTTCCCCTTCTCCCGAGCACCCTAGCGCCCCGACGCCGTGCGCCCTTGCCGATGCCGCCACGCCTTTCCTCCGGTGAGGAATTCCGGTCACCCTCGTCGCCCTCGAGCCCGGCCAATGCCACCTCGAGCCTCGCCGCGCCCCGTCGAGTATCCCCCGCCTCCTCCTCGGCCCCGAGCGTCGCCGAGCTGCCATCGCACCGTGAAACCCTAGCCACTGCCGCCTCTCCTCGCCGTCGGCCATCTTCGGTCGCCCTCGGTAAACTCCGCCCACACCGCCGCACTTCCCTCGGCCTCCTCTTCCTGTCACGCCCTTCGCCGGTCACCGCCGCCCGCCGGAGCGCCGGCGAGCTCCCAGGCCTGAGCGCCATCCGACTGGCCGGCCACATCCGCCGCCATGCCCACGTGGCATCCCAGGTGGCAGCCCGGTGGCACCACCTCAGCGCCTGCCCACCCCCATCAGCGCCACGCTGGCACACCCCGCCTCCCATGCCACCTCGGCCGCCTCCACCCTCCTTGGACCCGGTCCATGGACCGGGGCCCATCTGTCAGCGTGATCACCCAAGGGCTGCTATCATGCTGACGCAGTAATTCCTATTTTCCAGTAGGAAATTAATTCGGCTGAAAAATAAATTCCTGCTAACGTCATAATCCAGATTTTTCCTTTAGAAAATAATTCCGAAATTCCTCTTTTCTTTTTCTCTGAATTTAAACTTCCCGGAGCCCGTTCTTCTTCGTCCTAACTCCGATTGAGCCCATTCAAATTTCTAAATTCATCAAAAATTCCCCTCTATCAATATCTAGCCTCAATTCAAATATTTGAGGTCAATTTGAATTTATTTGAATTTGGTGGGTTATTTTCACGTGTAGACTTGACGATTTGGAAATTCTTCGACAAAGATTCACACCCAATTGAAGAGCAAGGCAAGTCACATTCCTTGATCATGTTGATCCCAGATTTCAAAATAAAATTATGTTATTTTAAAGTATCCTGCATGCATATTTTTATTCAACGTATTTCAATTCAGTTTCAAATTTAGTTATTGCCTATTTGTTAATTCCTCCGTTGATATTGAATTCCTTATACCTTGTCACCCTAGATTAAAACTCTAGCTAGTACACTAGTATTTGGCTAGAGAATATTATATCAAATGCTTAGACCTGCTTAGTTATAATATTTGTTTTGGGATACCTTTTCACATGAAATGACGAACCTTTTCTCATAAAATGATAAGTTTTTCAAAGCTACTCTTGACTTTGGTGAGTCAAGGAGGTTTATGAAATATTTTGAAAACAAAATATAAAAACTGGTTTAGACTTAGGCAATTGGTTAGCATGCCCTGTTGGTCGGAGCCGCAGTGGTTGATTGTCGTGCACAGGGGTATGTGGTTGGGCCTATGTCAGATTAAGGACCGGTCGGTGAGCTACTATTGCAAAGCCCTATCGTACTACCACATGGCTGGTATGGGATAGCCCTGGCTGAATCATTTGCGAAGTCCTAACCTGAGTCAAGTCATAAGTTGAAGGTGGGCGTGGTTGGTGCCATGTGAAGTCCCACTTGGGTGAACGTGGTTGTAGCCATGAGAAGTCTCACTCAGGCTCAAAAGGGGGTTCCGGTTTGGTGGATTCCTTACTGGGGTGAAACCTTAGAGTTGGCTTGGTCAGGTTGAAAGCTTTGCATTGTAAAGGCCTTGTCACGACTCCCCACCGCACACCTAAGGAAGTGTGTAATCTAGTGGTACAACGGGATGATCGTGTCTTGTGGGTAAAGCTGTACAACCTCTGTAGAGTGTATGATCTATCCTAGATAGCTGCGCCCACGGTCATGGGCATGCTGAGTAAAAGTTTTTCATAGATTAGATTTTGTTTTTCAAAAATGTTTTTGAAAACCTTATGGATGGATGGAATACATGAGAAAATGAAAACCTTGTGGGTGGATGGAACCCATGAGAGAGATTGTAAGCTTGTGGATGGATGGAATCCACGAGTGTTTGAAAAAGTGTGGATGGACAGAATCCATGCGTGAATTTTTGGAAAAGATGGTCCGGGTGGGATGCCTGTGAATAGGTCGGTGTTTGGTCGGAACCTGCACTGACGATATTATTTTCAATTACAAGTATTGCTTTTACTTACTGTATTAAATTCAGCAATTTCAATCTATTAATGTATTTCTTAAATGTTGTTTTGTGCAAACTAACCCTATAAGCCTTCCATTGAAGCCTTTATCATTATGCTGCATCTCTCTGTGTGATTTGTGGAGTACAAGTTTGTACTCACCTTGCACCCTCCCTACACAGAGGAAGATGCCGTCGACTACGGTGAAGATCTGGACGAATAGGCCACGTCTTACTGTCGTTTGCCAGTGGGCATGTTGGGCTTTGCTTCTTTCAGTTTGCTTCCGCAGTTAATTGCTTTATTTATTTTGCCAATGGGCGTTGATGTAAGACTTGGCCATCAGGCCGTACTCTTTTATTTGATATAATTGGTCATTTGTGCTTGGTATTTATCTTTGTTGTACTGTGTGCACTAGCTGATCCTGGACTAGTGCGATTTACACAGAGGATCCAGGACTATGCTGTTGTCACTTCTACCAGGTGTAAGTTTTTATTGGCCTTAATTCACTTCGAAAGGGTAAGAACTTTACTTGGGAGAGAAAACAGTGAGATTGAGTGGTTTCCATAAAGCATTATTCTACATAACTATTTGTTTCTTGCATAGCTAACCATGTTAGGTGGAGGAGAACACCATGATGAGAGTGGTGGGACAAATGAAACTCAAGCATTCGTTAAGCAATATCAATTTGGGGCACTCCGTGAACACTTTCAACGTGAGCTACGTCAAGGGCTCGATCAACTCCACGAGAAGCATGATGCTTTTGCTGATCAAATTGCAAGGGAGATGCAAAATATGGAGATACAAGCTAATGAAAATGTGCGCCAACTGCGGGAGGACATTGGAGCCCTCACTAGGCTCATACAAGCTCGCAATGGTGGCGATGAAGCAAGTGTTCAAGGAGGAGAAGCTGCTGCACATATACCTCCTGCACCGCAACACCGAGTGGCGGCCAACGTGGTAAGTCCACCACAGCTCAGAGGAGGAGGTCAAGGAGGGCGTGGCCAAGGCCTAGGTGGTGGCCGTGGTGGTGCTGCACATGCGATAGAATGGGATGGAGATTTTGCTTTGCATTACAATGACCATTATCGTCGTCCACGCAATAAAGATGATGGATTGGGTAAGCTCAAGTTTTCCATACCCAAGTTTGTAGGTGGAACTGATCCCGAGGAGTATCTCACTTGAGAATTGAAGGTTGACAAAATATTCCGTATGCATCACTATATGGATGAGAGAAAGATACAGTTGGCATCACTTGAGTTTGAAGGCTATACTTTGGATTAGTGGGAACAAGTCATTACTCAAAGAGCTGAGAATAGAGTAGACCATGTGGCTTCATGGCAAGAGATGAAGCGAGAAATGAGAGCATGTTTTGTTCCTCGTCATTACAAGCGTGATCTATTTGATAAATTGCAGAATATGAAGCAGGGAGCACATTTTGTAGAGGAGAAGAGACTTATGGATATGCGTACACCACAGTTTCATCCAAGCCCATACTTCAATTCTTATGCCTCAACAAGTGTGATACATGGGAAGATGACCGAGCATGGGACTTTCCCTTCGGTCAAAAAGACATGTAGTGTTGCCCCATTGGTACAAACAACACTTGAGATGTATTAAAACCCATGTAAGGATGAGTGCCACGTAGCCAAATTGAGTGAGAGTGATAAAAACAGTGAGTTGTGTGATTCCACCAAACGTGAGGTTGAGAGCATCCAAATTGAGAGTGAGAGAAATACACAAAAGAAAAGAGAGAAAGAGATGATAGAAAAATGAGATTACTTTTTATACTAACGACTTACTCTCTACTTCTAGTGTTGCTTCTCATATTATGCGAGTTGACATTAAAGATGAGGAGTCGAATGTTCCACAACCTGTACCATTGGAAGTCAAAGATGAGAAGATAACCACATTGAAGATGAAGTACTTGCTGCTCGTTGTTACATCATGACGATTTGATATCTACAAGACTTGCATCAACCGAAGAGATTGATAAAGGTAACCATATTGGTTCTGAATTTATTTGTGAAAAGGTGAGTAATTGTGAGAACTCATGTGTTCAATCGAAAATTCCATGTTCTGAAATTTCTTTGGTCAATTTACATAATGTGGAATTAATTACTCATAAGGAAGTTCTTTCTAGAATATCTCCGATGATTCTTTATATTATATCATGTTCGATGATCCTAAAAGCTATCTAGTGTCATTGAGGATGTTGCTGAAATTTCATGTTTAAAATAACTAGTTAGTTCCTATGCCTACACATATAATTTCAATTTGATCGGAGATTATGGTGTAGATGACAACTTTTATGTTTATCGAATATGCATTACATGTGATAAGCTTGCTAAGTTGAAATTGCATATTTTGGACAAACAATCTTTTATACCACGTAATGATCACAATGAGATAAGGTTTAACAATAGTGCTTGCTGTTTACAAAGATTTCTTGTGCCTACTTATTCCTCTTTCAATGAACAATCATATAAAAATAATCAGAGTAGCGCAGTTGAAGCAAGGAAGGCCCTTAAAATTTTCTCTTCCATATTTGAGCCGTTTGATCTGGTTTTGCCTATTAATGACTTGTCCACGTACTTCACAAAGTCGAGGACAACTTTTTCTTATGAGAGGAGAATGGTGTGAATGAAAATATTACAATGCATGCATTTTATAGTCATTGTAGTATCAATTGGTTTGTGCAAACAAAGTGAGAATGAGAATGACACAATAATTGATTCATACATATACCACGCATATATGTTGTTTTTGCTTACTACACCTCCAGGTAATAATAATGTGAAAGACGGAAGAGGTGTAACTGACCAATACACATACCATGCATACACATTGTATTCTTTGTTTAGTACAATTTCAGGCTATCAAAAACCGAGGACGACTTTTCTTGAAGAAGGGGAGGATGATGCGGATACGCACATGCTTAGCACTTTTAAGTCAAATACATTATTTCACTGGAAAGAAGTATTGAGCCGCATTAAATATTGTCAGGTGAATTTGTTTCTTAATGAATTTCCTTCTATTCGTGGGAACGATATACTACCTTATGCCAAATTCTTGTTTATTATTAGGTTTGAATATTGTGATGATTCCGGGGCCAAAGCAATGGAGAAGCACAAGGAGGGTAATCATATTTGCTACCAAGAACAAAAAGCTTAAAGCCCATGGGAATGGAAAGGAGAAAGCCAAGCAGCCCATACAACTGATCAAGAAGGAAAGAAGCCCATGCAGTGGGAGAGCAAAAAGGGAGGAGCCCAAGGACTTAAACTACAAGTTTTGGATAAGATTTTCAAGCCAAATTTGGACTTCCCACGTGCTCAACCCAATTCAAACTCGGATTCAACGCAGAATTCAATTCGGATTCGGTTCGGGACAGCTGACAGCGCATTACTAAAAGGCCATAACTTTCACAAACGAGTCCGATTCAGATGTTCTTGTACTCGTTGGAAAGATAATTTCAAGAGATACTCAATGGATCTGGTCCCACCTTCAAATTCATCACAGATAAAAAGTTATGACCAAAACAATATAACGGGTGGAAAATATAGTTTCCTTTTTGTGAGAGTTCGTATCTAAAACCATATAGGGTTGAGTTGTACTTGGTTTGGGGACCATATGGACGTCCCAAAAGGCTATATAAGCCTTGTATTGGTAGCCTTTAGGGGAGACCACGTTTGATAATAAAATACTCTTGTTCTTTTGATGGTCGACCCAACTTGAGGGAATTGGGAGTTTGCTGAAATCAAGATCGTTCAACCTTTCCGTTGAGAATTGGGAGCGTGATGGAACTTCATCGGTGGTCATGAAGTTCAGCACGTGTGGTTGGGCGAATTAAAGAGTGCTAACTCTTGCATTGGCAATGGGAGATCACTACGGTTCGTCAAATCCACGTGAGTATCTTGATCCTACGTCGAGAAAATCGGGCGACCCCGTATCAAGTTTTGTGTGGGAGCTACAAATACCTAACTTGGTCAGTTGTGAGCAAGGCTGATACATCATATTTCATTTTCTTTAGTTAATATGAGCTTCTCCTCTCAATTATGCATATGTTGCACCTTGTGCGTAAAGAGATATGACTCTAGTTGCATAGGTTTCTAGAGGTGGATTGAGAATCCACTTATGCATGTGTTGTACTTGGTGAGAGTCAAGCAAGATGTTTGGCTTATTACTCCTAGAGGTTACTGATTGCTAAACGACGTGGCTCTTAAATGACGTTAAGGTGTCGTGGTCCAGTGATCTTCTTACGAAGCTTGTGAGAATATCCGACGTATTATAAAGGATGAAACTCACCTACCCAGATAGGAGAAGAGCTACCACTAGTAGATTTAAGATACTTGGTTTAATTCGTAGAACCGGTCGAATTCATTTGAGCTTATCTAAATGCGGATTAGGGAAAATCCATAAGTTTCTGAACACCATAGTAGAACATCATACGTCAATTGTGGTTTGGTTCCTTGTAGTCATTTACATTTCTAAATTAAATTGATTGTTTATCATCATAGAAATACAAATCTTGACCTAGGTATAGCTTGTTGGTGCACTTAGTGAAACTAGATGATTTATGTCTTAATTGAGTAAAATCAATTTGATTCACGTTTCCACATATAAACTTGATTTTAACCACATATAATTTTAAAAACGCCTAGTTACCCCTCTCTAGTCTGTCTTCTTGACCTTACAAGTACGCACTAGAGAGGATGAAGAAAACCAAAATGCGTGGTAGAGAAACGGTCTACTCTCCAATGCATTTTTTGTCGTTTCTTATGCTATGGTTTGCATGAAGAAGCTATAGCTTAAGGTCGCGACTTCGATTCTGATTGTTGGTTTTGACTAAAATTACATCAGAATTGTTGTTGGTTTTTGGCTAAAATTGCACTGTAGCAATTGTTAGATTTTGCTGAGTCATTCAATTAAAGAAAAATAAAAACACAATATCTATGGACAATGCAAAAAAATTAGAAAAAAGTAAAAATGGCTAAAAACCAAAATAAAAACCCACCATGTTTTAAGTGCTCTAGAAGCCGAAGCTACTTGAAACAAAGACGGCAATCTTCTTCCTCTCTTCTTTAATTCCCATCGAGTCATCTCCGGTCCTATGTGGCACGCTATAGAATCCTGGCTAGAAGCATTGGTAGTGCCCTCATAGGTCTTTATAAAGCATCCGCTTCTACGTGAATGGAGATTCTTTACTTTATTACTAGTGAATGCCCCATGCGTTACTACGGATTTTTAAAATTTATCGTACTACATATTTTAAAACTCACAGTACATACAAACATGTTCTAGGTCTTAAATAAGTCGTATATCACATACAAGATAACTATGAGCATGAAAGGGTAAAAATCGAATGTCGAGTTTGTCAATAAAACAAGGTAAATTCAAGGAACAAATGTTTGGAACTTGCCTACTCATTTGGACTACCTATATATTATTCGAAACAAATGTTTGGAACTCGCCTATAGCAACTGACAGCAAGTTACACGTAGCATATTTTATTGAGTCTGGAAACAAATGTTTGGAACTTGCCTACTCATTTGGACTGTACTATTTGGTCCTTACCTCCTCTATTTTCAGTTTAGGATATCATTATTGCTTGTTCACATGTCTACTGTCTACACTAAATATGGCTTTGAATTTTATCCCACAAATGTTTGGAACTTGCCTACTCATTTGGACTGCACTATTTGGTCCTTACCTCCTCTATTTTCAGTTTAGGATACCGCTTGCTTGTTCACATGTCTCCTGTCTACACTAAATATGGCTTTGAATTTTATCCATCATCAACTAACTCAACTCAATGATGGCTTTAGTCAATGAGGCATGATCTAAATGCAAGAAATGATTAGTCGAGAATGAACTTTATAAACTTTACTTGTCAAAAAAGTGAGCATTGCTACGGAATCCTAAAAAAGAGTGATACATAAATATATGGGATCCTAAACAGCACAATAAATAACAAGCAAGAAAATCCCTTTATTATTTGCCTTTATATGCCATCATACAAGCAAATATAATCTCAGCTGTGTACATCAAGTGTTACGGCTATTTATTTGCCTTTAGAAAATCTTGGTATGCCACACATCTTTAGAAAATCCTTTCAAACAAATAAGTCATTTTCCCCCCAATTAAGATCCCAATCGCAGTTTCCACATAAAAGGACGAGCATTACGTCGAGAATAATGCTTAATTCTCAACATCGCCATAGTTAGACAGAAGCTAAGATCATAGAGTGTAGGAACTAACACAGTGTGTAATTAAAAACAAAGAAAAACAGTGTGTTACTTACATGTGGGATAGAAGGTTGGTGGTAGCTAAACTTACTTGGGTACAAGAGGTAATTGCAAAATATTGCAAATTGTAGCATTGCCATCAAGCATAGCATATGTTCCATATTTTGAGATGATGCTGTTCATCAGCTGTTTGAAATCAAGGATAGAGACAAGAAAACGTAAGTGGACCTACCCAGCATGAAATTAATTGTGTAAGCTTTTCTGAGCATCTGATACCTCCTCATCAATTGTTTCTATGATCTCAACATGTCGAGGTAGAAGTTTCTGCATTATGTCCAAGCTCCACTTCTCCAGAGCTTCAGGAAGCACCGTGTGGTTAGTATATGCCATGGTTCTGGAAATAATTAGGAAATTAGTACAAGATTGAATGGAAGACAAATGAGGAAATGAAATAAGCAGTTTTGGACTGGATAAACATAAAACTGCAGTCCCTGTTACATTCAAGATTAGCCAAATTGCTAATGTGAATACCTTTCTGTGATACTCAAGCCTCGTTCCAGTTCAATCCCTTGACATCAATCAGTATTCTCATTAACTCAGGAATGCATAGTGTTGGATGAGTGTCATTCATCTGCACTGCAACTTTAGAGGAAAGTCCTCCCAATTGAGAGAATCGCCAGCTCTCCTCTCAAAGCGAGCAATAACATCCTACAGTGAGGCCGAGCATAACGTATACTGTTGCTTCAAACGGAGAGCTTTCCCCTCTGGTGATTCATCCCCTGGGTACAATATGTGGCATATCTAGCATGACGAGAAGACCAGTAAATCAAACTTAAGATAGACATTATAACTTTTGTCAACAGTGCTTACAACTGTTAGTATTACTATAATGTTATAACATAACACAGAAAATTGTAATATAAAATATAATTAGACACTACTGAACAGGTGAGGACAGGTCTACAATTTAACCCAGGCACTCTTACTGGCTGTAGATGCAATGCACAAAATGTGTCAGACATTTGGGCACGAAAGACACAAACACTCTACATGCAACAATACAGGTCATAGGAAATGGATTTCAAGAGCTGTGCTATCATATCTCATCAGTCCTTTCGATTTACTGAGTGATAGGCAGATGCATAATCTATCATATAATTAATGCAGAAGATGATAACAAGAAATAACACAAATGGCATCATAAACAATTGTTCACCAAATCAAGAGGTTATGGATGTTAGTAGACATTTTTATCCTTGAAACAATAGTCTGTTAAGACTTAATGCTTTTTACTGAAAAGGGAAGTTTAGGCAAGTTAAGACCTTTTCTGCATTTAGATTAGCTTCATAGGCCTTGGCATGATCTCCAGCATTAAAAGCACCCAAGTCAAAATCTTGTGATGGTACTGTTGTTGACCAAAGACGAAGATTATTAGTAGTTTTAGTCTTGTAGCCAGTAATAGGAATATCATACGCCACAGCCTTGATATTCTCTCCTCCAATCCAGTGTTTCCTCCCATCAGTGTCTTCAACCACTTTCCCGTAGAATTTCACAGGATAGGGACATCGTTTCTTACAATCTCCCATGGATTTCCCATCTGGAAGATATATTATAGAGTCATAAATGGCATAAGAAGCTAGCAGGCAGGTCTATAAAATAGTTAGCCATTATAACCAATATACCAACATAATCAACATTCCGGAGATCAAGTAGTAAAGAAAACGAGAAGGTCTATTAGACTATCAGTACCTCTAGCCAATTCTCAGCTACCTCCTCCTGACCATCCTTTGTTATGATTTGCTTAAAGAGGCCATATCTGTACCGGAGTCCATATCCCCATGCTGGATAATTTAGGTTGCCAAAGAATCCAGAAAACAAGAAGCTAGACGGCCTAGACCACCATTGCCAAGGGCAGCATCCGGAGCGTGGTGCCGGGGCAGGAGGGGGCGCCACGGCGACGGAGCGCGGTGGCGGCGTCGTGGGAAGAAGTCGCTGGTGAGGCTGGGAGGCTGCGGCGGGAGGCCGTGGTGGTGCGCGAGCTGCACGCGCTCGCCTCGCTCCATGTTCCGCTGCCTCGCCGCCGCCGGACCCCGCGAGCGCTGCTCCGGCGTGTAATCGCTGCGTCCTCGTCGGACGACCCGACCGCTGAAGCCCTCGTCGCAGCGGCGGAGCGGCGCGAGCTCCGGCCGAGCGTGTCGACGTCGCGCACATGCCCCATCGCGCGCTCGCGCGGACCTTGCGTACGGGAGACCATCGAGGAGCCGGCCACCGCGCCCCGCGTCGGTGGGTCCATGGTGCGCAGGGCAAGTGGCTTGCTTGCGGCGGCGGTGGTGGCGAGGCGGCCGCGAGGAGGAACGCGCGGCGAAGGCGAGGAGGCGAGGACGGCGGCGGCGGCGGATGCGGCGACGATGGCGGCCTTAGGTGTCTTGCCGCCGCCGCCGCGATGGCGTGGGTTGGGGCCGAGCGAGAGGAGGCGTCGCGGCGGCGGTGTTGGGGCGGCGGCGCCGCCGGGGTGGCCGACGGAGGCAGCGGCGCGGCCCACCGTTGTCGGGCGGGCGGCGTGGAGGGTCGGAGGTGAAGTCCGGCGCGGGAGCCGGCGGGGACGACGGCGGCGTCCACTCAATGGGAAGAGCGGCTCGTGCGGCACCGCCGGATGTCGCCTGCGCGCGGGGGAGGAGAGGTGAGCGCGAGGAGTAGCGTCGAGATGGTGAGCAATTCTTTGAATATCATATGGCGGGAGGAGGAGAGAGGTGAGCGCGAGGCGGCGCGGCGGAAGTGTCGGTGGGGAGGAGCGGCAGAGAATCGTGGGGAGGAGGCCGGGAGGAGAGAGGCGACGGATTCGTGGGAGGAGGCGAGGCGCACGTTTTCATGAGGAGGGAGGAGGTCGGCGCGACGGCGGAGGAGGAGGAGGACCCGGGCGGAAGAAACGAGGTGTGCGGGGAGGCGGCGCTTGACGGGAATGGGGTCGGGGTGGGATGGGCTATATGTGTAGAATTAACCATCACCTTAAACTCATTCGTTAGGAGTAGATACTAATCTTATGATTTTTCCGTGTTCTGGCAAGTCGTCGCAATCAATGGAATGGATTTCAAAAATCAATGCTACAGTGAACATGCGGATATCAGGTCGCGTGCAAGGCCGAGGTTTTCAAACAAAACTTCCTCCCGCCCAAGGCCAATAGACCTGATTACTGTTCGACGAGTAACCCTAATGATCTCATGGGCTTCCATGACACCGCATGATCTCGAGAACATTATAAGTGATTCTTTTAGTCTATGTGGTGCTCAATTTGACGATGGCTTATATCTTTTTTTACTATAATTGATTTATTTTTTACTATAACTGATAATGGCTTATTTAGATAATTAAATTTTAAAAAATTAAAAATAGAAAAACATATTAGCCCATCAATGAATATGCGAAAGAAAACAGAAAAAAAAGCCAAATGTCAAAAAAGATGAAATTAAGAAATAGTGAATTAAAAATCTTTTTCTAACTTTTGGTTTTTTAGACTTTTTTACCTTTTCTTTTTCCTGGGCTAACATGTTT
Source organism: Dendrocalamus sinicus (assembly GCA_036346575.1). Lineage (NCBI taxonomy): Eukaryota > Viridiplantae > Streptophyta > Magnoliopsida > Poales > Poaceae > Dendrocalamus > Dendrocalamus sinicus. The sequence continues at coordinate 9,500,843 of CM070669.1, read as the reverse complement.
TTTTCATTTTTAATTTTTTAAATTTAATTATACAAAATAAACAACTATCAGCTACAGTGAAAAATAAATTAGTTACAATGAAAAAAACTATAAACCATCACCAAACTAAACGCCCGTATAGCTTATACCTTTTAACTTAAATTTTTGAATTCTAATTGTTTGTAAAAGAGTACAAAGAGAGTTACTCGCGTGCGATTTTGACCGATATAAGTGAAATCGAAATAGTATTTACTATAAATTGACTTGTAGATCCTAACTTAAAAAGACACCATTTAAAGAAAGTTTCTAGCTAAGTTATAAACTCAAAAATCCACCTATGTCAATCTGACGGCAGAGCAATACAGTGCAGCTGCACCTAGGTTCAAATAAGTTGTTCTCTTTTTTCTTTAATAATGCATTCCAAGCAACCGAACAAGGACCTCTACTTAGACCACCAAAAGTTCAACAGCACAGTTTTGCCAGCAGAAACTTTGTTACTTTGTATATGCTCGATTCCTAATAAAAAGAACGCCCCCGATCTCTAGCTTCTAGTCTGTGTCACCAGTATCTTTGGTGGTCTACCAGCCTTTGTCTTAGGACCCCAATATTTCTCAGGATTAGGTACAAATCTTGGGCTCTTCCGTGCTACTAAAACCCCAGGTACTTGGGAAAATTTTGCCTGGCAGTTATTCAATGAGAAAAAAGGACAAAAGTTAGATATGGAAGAAATATTCAATGAATTAAGCAATAAAAGTATAAAAACTAAACGGAATAACAGACTTTTGAAGTATGAGAATTAAAAAAATATAATTCTTCGTTTGATATAAGTTATATTCCTGTCTAAGAATATGCTCTGAATAATTATTTAAATTAAAAATACATTCTTGGCAAAAAGAGAATACATAGTTCAGTAACATGTGCACAAATATATCTACCTAGAGTCAAGGCAAGATAAATGCAACAGTTGGTACGCTTGCATTTCAACGCACACCAGGCCAATGTTAGGTGTACTTTTTACAACAATTTGAGGTGTTGGCAGCAGGTTTGGAGGACTTCAGATGATTTTCTAGGGGTTGACCTAATTATACAGTGACATTTACTTCGCATCCAACAAACAGGAAAACCAGCAAAATTGAACAGTTTCTACCAGGAGAGAGCTAGCACTGGTAAAAATTGAACAGTTTTAGCTACTTTTCTCAGTTTAAATTCCTGCAGCTGTGTTTGACTAGTGCTAGTCTGGCTCACCTCTGTTACTGGCTTAAAACATCATCAGGCTACCTGGTGGGAACTCGCCAAGAACAAGAAACAGATACATGAAACCAAACATCAATAGTACAAGAAATGGTTTGTTTTGCTTTGAACACTATCTTTCAGACAATATATTAAATGGGCAGGAAACGGGGAAAGCACTGTGAGGAGAAGAAAAGCTCTTTCAGGGTATTTTACCAAGTCACTCGAAGGTTAGCTTCACATAGTTTTATCAGATTAATATAAAAGAAGAAATACACACAAGCTTACGCAGGCAACAGTACAAACTAAAAGCTCAAGCTTCAAATAAGTGATTTGCAAGCATATCCATCTTCAGCTTTGCATAGTAACTTTTTCTACACAAACATTTTTCAGAGAAAAGATACTGAAACTGTGATTTATAAACTATACCTGCAATTTAGGCTCTTGGGAAAGTATCTTGTTACCTGGATAATTTCCAGGTCGATTTTTTACAGGGTGAAGTTTGACCTGCAGACATGAATCCACCAATAGATCAGTCAATTGTGGCTGATTAACCGAGGAAAATTAAAGATTCATATCCTACCCAACATCGCATAATGTCCCAAATTACAGACATTGGGGCATCTGTTTTAAGAGCTAGTGGATCCACATGGCTGCCGGATATTTGATAGCCAGCATTTCTGATAGCAGAATGAAACATAACCATGGTTGGATTGGTGCACTTCAATGTCGCACATAAACTGTGAAGGCTGACGAATAAAGGTGCATTGGCCAATTCCTGCACAAGAAAATGCCATGTGTGATTTATGGATCCAATATAAATGTCAAAATGGTAACAAGTACATCTGATTGTGTACTCAGTTTAAAGATTCTTTGTTTTAATGCCTGCAATTAAACATCAAGCCTTTTGTTTTGGCAAAACATGTTGTCTACAAACTATGGACTATGGAGTACGGCCCCCCAAGAAGAGCTCACCTACATGGTCAGGCAATACTTGGCAGAGTATAATGAAGCATTCCACGTTGAGAAAGAAAAGAAAGCAAGCTAGTGTACCAAGATGGGAGACCAGCTGCGATACACATCAGAACTAATGGATCGTTATCAGGCATGGCAGTGGTGTCGTGCAAGCTGCTGGTGCTGAGTGTGCGGCGCCTAATGGATATTCAGAATGCATATCGGGCAGAAGCGATGGCCTTTTGCAGGCTTTGTCGCTGGCTTTTGACCTGGGAATGGGTAACATCTTCCTCGAATCAGATGCAAGCAATCTGGTAGCAGCATTGCGATTGGAGTATGATAAAGCAAGGCTTCAATAATGTTCAAAGAAGCAAGGATAATGCTTGTCAGCAGTTTCAACTCTTTTTCATGCAGGTTTCTGCTTTAAAGTTTGTAACAATGTAGCGCATGCACTTGCAAAGTTTGGGTAGGTGTGTATCTCCTCCAGTCACCATGTCGGTAGACTGGAATGCCTCCTGATACTGAACTAGTAACCAGCGATTCTATTGGCCTTTCAATTTAATGGAAAATTCATTTACCGTCTAAAAAAATCAAGCATTTGTTAGTTGTATTCTTTCTGAGTTCTTTTATTCTCATAATTTGCATAGGACTGCATATAACTTTCATCAGAATGCACACCCATCTAGTTTATTTGAGTTGAATTATGAAATTATAGCTGACCGTTGCAGACTACATTTTCAATACAAGATTAGAACAAGGTCTTTTAAAGATTAAGGAAGAATATCATTAAATGTAATCCATAAATATTTAATTAGTATTAATTAAATTAGGATACCCAAAAAAATTGAAAAGAAAAGAGTGTACTTTGCATGTTGGTAGTTTCAGTTTAATTTGGTTTAAGCAGAATCAACAAAAGCAGGAAATGTTGCAAATATACACTAGTTGATTGTTAACTCTCCCAAGCACATAAGCAGTATCAACAAAAGCACGAAATATTGCAACTACACACATAGTTGATCACATGATTGTCAACACTCGCAATTACATAAAGGTACAAAGTAGCAAATAAAATTAGTGCAAACCTAGCACAGGAATAAAGAAGAGAAAACGAAGTGTCGACCTAGACCTAAAAGACCCCAAATTAAGGACCACAAAACCAGTATGTTAGATTATTGTTAGAGAAATTATTCCAGAACCAACCCTTGAATTGGCACCAGTATCAGTTTCCAACCAGTTCCTTGTGCTTCCGAACTTGGTAGGATTTTTCCTGCCAACACCAAAATCCAACTCATCCAAAAACAAGAGATTTTTTTGTTAAACCAGCCATCAAGAAGGCAAGTTATGAGTTTTTTTTCTGTTTACCTACAATATTATGAAACAATGTGTTTCTCTAAAAGAGTAATGTGAAAACTAACTCAAACTTTGATCAGCGAAACAATGGCACTAACTCCTGATGACTTTCTCTTAGATAGATATGAGGTACTTAAAGAGTCTGGCTTAACCACATCTAGCAAATTTCTCATTCCTTTCATCATTGCATTGTGTACGACCAAAGTACTTGCAGACACAGAGATATATTCTCCATCAATAAGACCTGTACTAGACTGATACATACTAAATAGTACCCTTGCCATCCAGCTTATATAAAATACACTCTCTCTAGCATATAATCAAGAGTCAAGATAAGCATGACCAAAAGAGAAGTAAAAAATATGGTATTACCTCTGATACTGACGTTAGTATAGCTGAAATTTTTGCATAAGCTGGATATGCACCACTCATAGCTCGGATATTTGACAAGATAGAAGTAGCCCATTCCTTGTCATGTATTGGATCACTCCATATAGGTCCTCCCATAGCAAATTTATGGCCACATTCAGAACACTCTTGAGGCACAGTAGGGCAAAAATTTGGTAGAGCAATATTCCTCTCATCCTGGATCAGAGGATCATATCCATAAGCACACCATGTAAGACAACGAAACAGTACAAGAAAGACTACCTTTGAGTTAATTCTTCCAACATTCTGTAGGTGAAATGAATTGCATCCAACACATTGGTAGACATGTGCCAATTTGAGAGGTGAACTTTTCACTGTGCTAGCCGAGCTGCATTCGAAAGAGGCATATCGGTAAGATCTATTGTGGAACATCAAATGATCATCATATCACAAATATCATATTCACCCTACAGACAATAATGAGTCAAGGAAAGGTAGAAGTAGGGGACAACGTGAAAATTTGCACAAAAACCCTAATGTAGAAATCCATGTGCACTGATACTATAGGAACTATATAGCGCTTGTGGCGGATCGCATGCGACTGCAAGACAAACAAGAAAAATAAAAGGATGGATCATTATAATGACAATAAGAGAAAACAAGAGACTAACTCAAGTCTTACCTCAATGCAGGCAAGAAGAATCCTCAGGGCCATCTCATGGCAGTGTTTACCTCTTACTGGATAAGAACCATATCTGCAGGTACAGACTACTGGCATAGTAAGAACTAAATGATGTAGTCATGCAGCTGGTAATTGATATTAAAGCATAAAACTGACTTGGAAAAACAAACTTCTGCATTGCCCCAGCAAGCACTGCCATATCTGTAGCTGAGCACATCAAGATACCACCATCTGCAACACATTGAACTGCTGAATCAAGGAATGCAGCTGGTGATCCATAAGGATCAAGGTCAACCTGATTCAACAAGTACATAGGACATTAATATGGAATGAAATGGATGCGTATTTTCTTTAACTTCAGGAAAATTGGGCCATGTGCAGATGACAATATTGAAGAGGATATTACATAATTGTAATAATTTACTATAATCAAGTAAGTCCCTTGGTTAATAAATATATCACCCTGGCATGTGTGCAATCACATTCCCTAACTTTAACCATTGATATATACAGAAATATCTAGATTAGTCACCTGAAAATGATATTAGTAGATTTACTATCAAAATTACTTTTATAATGTTGTGCTTTCATAATTCTTTGCAAATATATTACTAACTAACTGTAAAACAAAATGGTCAAAGTGTCAAAAAAAAATCATACCAGTAATCATATGGATCTAAGTTTTTCCGGGTTCTTAATTCTGTAGGACCTTAGCAATGTGGCATCATGTTTATATATCAAAATCTTGAGCAACAATGTGGAGACATTGAATTCTGAATTTTCCCTGCTTTTCTGTAGAAAAGAATTTTCTGTCTGCTTTATTTGATTTTCTAGTCTGCGGAAAAGCATAGTTGCAAGCAGATTTTTTTCTATCAGTAGAAGTTTTAGTACTGTTCTTCCTAATTATCAGATATGGAAACAAAATATTAGCAAACACGGTAAATAACATAGCGATTTCTCCATAACTGTCAACAACACCATGCCTAACTGCCACCCAATTTTCCTAGGCAATAAAACAGATACATAACCAACAATTGGAGAAAGTAAGTACATGTGAAAGTAATAAAGCCGTACCACATCAAATTCTTTTGGATGGGTGAGCATGTAAACACGAGCATCAGCAAGATGTGGTACCACCTTCAAAGATGCAAGACTGCCATTGTGGTGGATATTTTTCTTACAGGCTTCTATAGCTACTGCAGTTAACAAAAATGTTTAGAGTCACCAAACAAAACATAGGTTATTTTAGGAGTGGATAATATTATGAAAAACCATCTGCAACATTGACACAGAAATATAGTAACATACCTTCATTATTGTCAACAGCTATGACTTCCCAATTCCATCTACCTCAAGAGCGCATCGAATGGCTCTTAATCCTGATGCAGCCAAAGCCTACAAAATCATGACAAGAATATGAAATGAAACGATCAGGATTGTATATAAAAGCACTACTTAGTCTATTACGCTATTTACTCAAAGTTCTAAGATGGTTAGTAGTAAAATTTCCGCAAGGAACTAATCTCCATACAAAATGTAAAAATAAAAGAACTTCGGACCAAATATGGTGCCCTCTATATATCATAACATATCACAACTTTGTTGCCTTACCATCACTATATCTCAGTTTGACAAATATACAGGATCACATTAACTACAGGAAAGTGGTATGGGGGTTTATATCAGCAAAAGAATTCAGAGATGCACCTCAAGAACTTTTGGTGCTTTAGACCTCATTTCTTTTTTCAATAAAGTGCCTTCAGATCCTCCTATCACAGGGTCTGATTCATTGGCAAGCTGTTCTGCCGCTATTTCAGTATGTCTGCCTGGTTCATCATAGAAACTGCTCAACCATACTGGTATAGCAATTAAAAAAAAGATGTGCTTGTATACTAGTAGAGTGCATGTTTTGTTGAAAGTAAATACCTTTTCTTAATCGGATATCATGCTCTTCACATCTTTTTGAAATAAATGATCTCAAAACAGCAATAGAAATATCTCTGTTGTTAACCTGGCAAAAATAACAGCTTAACAACCCAAACTTTTGTTGAAAGCCATCTTCGAATGAAAATTCAAATTGTAAAAGCAATTTTTGATAGCAGCCGCTGAGAGATTACCTACTTTTGTGAGCTGTGAGATTACTAATTGACCAGATGAAATGTACTAAGACAGTAGACAGTTACAGCACTCGGGGTCTAATAGTGTAGGTGATAGATCAAGAAAATCGTACGAAAATGAAATGTCTCTATTTTTTCACAATTGGTGCCTACACCAAAGACGAATGTCGGGTCACATTACATATAACAGTACCATCTTGAATATATCATGAAATGCTTACTGCTTCAAAGATAATGATATTGGTCTGCGATTCTTGCAATCCTAGCGAAATGGGATGTTCTAACCAACCTAAATCGTCAAATAGACCTTCCGGTTTACTCCAGGAATGGAACCAGAATAGTACCACTTTTCATGCCCCCATCAGGTGAAGCTGCAATTCCATCAGCCCGCCATAACATCAGATCTACAGCACACAGAAACGAGAAGCAAGGAGGCGGAACCTGGGCCTTGTTGTAGAAGACCGAGTTGGACTCGTCCGCGAAGATCTCCGCCCGCCCTTCCATGATGGTCGCAGGGCACCCGCCGCCCCCGGATTGCTCCGGCGGCTCCGGCCAGGACGAGATGGCGGCGGAGGAGAAGCAGGAGGCGAGCCAGAGGCGGAGGATGGGATTCGTCGAAGAGTTCACACGCGGGTTGAGAAACCGCGAGAAACCAAACGCTGGGGTCATCGATTGGTGGCAGAGGCCGGCGAGCCGTCCACGAACTGGCAGATGGTGGTGGTGTAGGGAATTTTTTTGTACGGATAATCCATTTTTTATTCGAAATTATATAAATATACCTGCGGAAATTTTTTTTACAAAATTAAACTCCAGTCGCCTAATGGTTAGGCGACTGGAGCATTTCGCCCAACCAGACCGCGACATTTAATGAATCTACCAACCGTTGGGCGATTAATTGTAGTCGCCCCACGGTTGGGCGACTTCCATGCAGTCGCCCAACCGTTAGGCGACTGCATGTCAGTCGCTCAACGGTTCGGCGACTGCTAGTGAGATATAAATCGCGCTCGGCCTTGGCCGAGCGCGTTCACTATTGTCGCTCGCTACGTCGCAGAGAAGAGAGGGGAAAGGAGAGGAGAGGAGGAGGAGAAGAGGAGGGAAGAGAAGGAGAGGAGAGGAGGAGAAGGGAGGAGGAGAAGAGGAGAGGAGTGCGCGATTTTCGGGTAATTTTTGTGTTATATTTTTTGTTAGTGTATAAAATTAGTTTAGAAAATGTAGTGTAGAAAATTAGTTTAGAAATATAGTTTAGAAAATTAGTTTAGAAAATGTAGTGTAGAAAATTAGTTTACAAATTTAGTTTAGAAAATTAGTTTAGAAAATGTAGTTTGAAATTTAGTTTAGAAATTAAATATATAAATATAATGTAGACATTTAATTTTTCAAATTTTGTGTAGTAAATGTAGTTTAGAAATTAAGTTTAGAAAATTTAGTTTATAAATTTTGTGTACCATTTATAATGCATTTTTGTAAAAAGTTAGTGTTGAAATTTAGATGTAGAAAATTTAATGTTGGATTAATTGTACAAATTTAGATGTAGAAAATTTAGTGTTTAAATTTAGATGTATAAAATTTAATGTTGAAATTATTGTATAAATTTAGATGTAGAAAGTATAATGTACAAGTTTAGATGTAGAAAGTTTAATGTACAAATTTAGATGTAGCAAGTTTAATGTACATATTTAGATGTATAAAATTTAGTGTTGAAATTATTGTACAAATTTAGATGTAGAAAATTTAATGTTGAAATTATTGTACAAATTTAGATGTAGAAAATTTAGTGTTGAAATTATTGTACAAATTTAGATGTAGAAAATTTAGTGTTGAAATTATTGTACAAATTTAGATGTAGAAAATTTAATGTTGGATTAATTGTACAAATTTAGATGTAGAAAATTTAGTGTTTAAATTTAGATGTATAAAATTTAATGTTGAAATTATTGTACAAATTTAGATGTAGAAAATTTAGTGTTGAAATTATTATACAAATTTAGATGTAGAAAATTTAATGTTGGATTAATTGTACAAATTTAGATGTAGAAAATTTAGTGTTTAAATTTAGATGTATAAAATTTAATGTTGAAATTATTGTACAAATTTAGATGTAGAAAGTATAATGTACAAATTTAGATGTAGAAAGTTTAATGTACAAATTTAGATGTAGAAAATTTAATGTTGAAATTATTGTACAAATTTTGCAGGTATGACTCGTCTTTGGACGTGACTCGGAGTGGCGGTCGTGTTGTTGGACGAGCACGTGGACCGCTCTCATCGCGCTTCCGCCTAGTGCCGCCACCGGGAGCACGGACGAGCCGCCTGGCTGGGAGTGGTCCGGACACGCACACCTCGCGTGGCACGGGACTCGACCTCGTTGGATCGCCAGTGAGCACTATTCCAGCGTTTAGTGCGACCGTTAGTTCGCTCCGCGCGACCTTCACTTTGTTTGCAGTGCGGGATGCCGGCTACTCCTCTTGCCGGATGGTGCAGCCACGGATGAGGATGGAGCGCCGGCGGGACGAGGGCGGGACGAGGCGGGCGGGATCGATCACGACGATTTCCGCTCGACCGTTCCTCGCCGACGGCTTTGGTCGTTCGAGCGCTTGCGTCGGACGACTGTGCTAGACGACGGGTCCGCACGGCCCGAGATGTATCCGGGAGACGTCGACCGCCGACGATGGGTTCTATGTGGTGCCGTCGCCGAGTAAGTTTTATCACGATTAACTATTTCTTTCTTATTGACGATCGTCATTGTAAACAACTTGTCTTTCTTGCAGTACAGTTCGCGCGACGTGCAGTCACGAGGGCGCATCGGTCTTTGTGGAGCAACTCGACCGCATCACACCGACGACGCGCGCTGGAGCCGACGACGACACGGAGTGCAGCCCGTGCTCTGGCGGTCTGTCCTCACTTTTTGGCGTGGCCGGCCGCTCACCCGCCGAAGCTCGTGTACCTCATATACGTGGAGGACTACGCACCCACGGTGATGCGGCGATTCGGGCTATGGCGGCCGGTTCTCGTACTCGATCGGACCATCGCTTCGCGCACGTGCACGGTGAGTGATTGTTTGTGCTAAATATGTACATACTTACCATCGCGTTCGCAAGTATCTCATATTACGTAATGGTTCTATACGCAGCAAGCGGAAGGGAGTGAAAAGAGGCATGAACCGGTGGTGAGGATGTAGCCCCGGTCGAGCGGTGGCGAGGATGCGCCGACGACCGCGTGGACGAGGACCGCCGTGACGACAGCAGGAGTACGCGGAGTACCGAGTGGTACCACCGCAGACCGCACTGAGCTCGTATATGTGGTAGACCCGCCGCCACACACGCCGCCGCCCGACGGACACGCACCCGCGCGACTTCGCGCACGACGCTCACCTCGCGGTACGTTACATTTCATTTCAAAGATTCCCAAATGGTAATGTCGTTTCCATAATCGACCATTTCATGTCTTTGTGTCCAGGCTGACGTCGGTTCTGGCCTATACGCCGAGTCCGGCACAGTAGTGGAGAGGCTCGCCAGTGGTGCGCAGATGACCCATGAGGAGGGCCTCAGCTTTGCGCGTCGGATGCATGAGGGGTGTAGACGTATCGTTAGCCTACTATCCTGCACGAGGCTACCGGCGGTCTCCACGCCCACCGCTCCGATCGCTCGTCCACGGCTGCCACCCGACCGGCGTGGCACTACTCGTGCACCCACGTGGACACGTCCTCCACCACCTCACCCGAGCAGCGGGGGTTCGGCTGGCGGGGCCTCCTACACCGGTTCACTTCACGCCTCCGCACGCACACTGTCTTCCCCACGGGTGTACGCTCCTCCATGGCGCCACTACGGTACGCATAGGGTCTTATACCGTGTTTATCTCAAGACGACATGCAACGCACTAACGATATTAATATTGCAGTACTTACCAAGACGGCGTCTCCCGTGCCAGAGGATGTGGACCGATTTTCGCGTCGTCGCTCGACATCGCACCGCAGTTCTTTCGCCGCTTCCTCCGGTGCACCGGAGATTACACACCAGAGGTGCGTTGACTCCACCAAGCGCGGGGCGGATAGACATCCTCCTCCTCGCTTTACCTTTTCGGATCGTCCTAATCCGTTGCACCGAGGAGGGCCAAGCGAGGCCGTATGGGAGGACACGGCGCGTGACGGGCACAGCAGGTGACCGGTGAGGCGTGTTGCAGATGCTATATATGTTATGCATGTAATGAAAAACATGCGCCATGTTACTCACGATTATATTATGAAGTTTATTTAAATTTACATAAGTCTATCATCTCTTTCCGACATAAACTATCTCACTTAACGTGTATGTATCGATCGTTCTCTACTCAATCTTTCATAAAAAAAATTTAAAAACTTTTTACACACCTACAATATACAATGAACATAAACTTTTATTACAACTTCACCGTATTTTTTACCGGTTCAACGTTACAAAATTCACAAAATCTAAAACAATCACGGGGGCTACCTGCAGTCGCCTAACGGGATGGCGACTGCATTCCAGTCGCCTAACGGGATGGCGACTACAGTTAAGTCGCCATACGGAAGAGCGATTTAATGCGCCGCTTCATCGGCAATGAGATATATTGTGTCGCCGTCTGTTATGAAGGCTCGATCGCCCAACCATTAGGCGATCGGAGCCTATTTTTGTAAAAATTTTCCGCGGTATATTTATGTAATTTCAATAAAAATGGATTATCCGTATAAAAATTCGTGGTGTAGGCTTTAGCCCTATTCTTTTTCAACTTTTAACTTTTACTTTTGATTTTTTATAATAACTAGTTTTAAAATAAAATATCTTTTTAAAATAAGGTTTACTAGTTAATTATAGTACATACTATACCGACTTTATTTATATCAGCAAAAATCACACTTAAGTTTCTGTTACTCTGTAATCTCTCGCACGAATAGCCCAAAAGTTACAAGTCGCAGCCAAAAATCATAAACCTCAATTAAAAAGAACAGGCTCTTAAGCTCTCAGGATTGGGAGCACAATCTTTTCACAATTGTATCCCCCCTTCGATCAGGAAAAAGGTGGAGAGTAGTAGAGCACAGCTCCTCAGCATTCGGAAATTTGAACACAGAAATACAAAATTTCATAATAAAAAATAACAATAGGAACTAAAGTACCATATAGACCTAGCCAAATGGACCCGATTAGGCTCAGCATGGATGGTCCAAATAATTTATTGGACGTGCGGTGTTAGCCCACGTGCCCGACCTCCAACCTAAGTATGGCACACAAAGAGGTCGGGCCATGTCGGCCTCTGGCAGGCCAAGATGGCCCATTTATCATCCATGACTCCCAAAAGTTGCAAAATATATTTGTAGACTTTTGAAATCATGATACAAGGAATCGGTACATAGATTTAATGTGTTTACAAAACACATTCGTAAACCAAAGTCACATGCTACAAGATTGTATATGTGCTTCAACTATTTGCAAAATACATTTGCAAATATAAACCTCATACCATAAGAAGTAGGAAACATAGACTTCAAATATTTGCAAAACACATTCACAATGTATAGTCCATGTTACAAGGATTTCACATATGAGCTTCAATTATTTACAACATATATTCGTAAATATAAGCATCATGATAAAGAGACCTATAGCAAGTGAGATTGAGCTACAACACATGATGAGAACCAAGCTATTAGATATGACCTCTCTTAATAGTACAGTAAGCTATACTAGCAACTCGGTCTTCCAACCAAATACCAAGTGATGGAGACGAGGTGCCCGATCTTTCGATGAGAGGGATAACTATCGATTTTGGGTGGAGGTGACCCTGGCGATCTAACTACAAACGCACGACGTCGCTTACACCTTAGCAATCACTGAACCAACTCCGAGATGTTATTGACCTCGCTGGAGGCGCGATCAACCTGAACACGAAGTTCAATTTCTGCGAGCAATCGAAGAACTAGCAAGAATAAGATGTAGGCAATCTGATATTGCGAATATGAATGAAGCATAAATTGTATTGCGAATCACAAAGTTGGGATTCCGAAGATGTCTTGACAGGTGGTCATCCAACACAACTGAAGAACAAAGTTTGCACAAAGGCTAAACCTAAACTCAACGAAATCCAAGTCCTAACAACGGAGGCGGCGGCTCCTTTATAGGGAGAATGACCAGGGGGCGTCCAAGTGCACGCCCTAGGGTTACAAGGCCCATGGGCCCAAGTGGTGGTGGCGCAGCACCCTTTTTGACTCGGACTCAGAAACCAATATAGACTCTTTTGATGATTGCGGCCAGCTCAGATGGAATTTGAAGATGAAGTTGGATCCGTTGGAAAATAGACTTCCTAAGCTTTCCATGAAGTACAAGAACGTCTCAAACGGAGTCTGTATGAGAAAGTTATGCCTGTTTGAACTTGGTACCATCGTAACAATCCGAATCTGATTCCAGAACATGTCCAACTCGAATTCTTGCTTGACTTGGTCCCAAAGTGACATGGTGACCTCCATTAGTCCTTCCATGCATGTCCATGACTCCATGTCCTTTTCCTTCGTCCTTTCCCAGGTTCCTAATCCAATAAAATAATTTAAAAATAATATTTTATTCATGGAAAAGAATAGTAAAACAATATTTTATTCCAAAAGTAATTTTAGAAATATTTTTGGGAAATACGATTTTTAGGCTTTGTCAAGCTTTCGGCTCTTACTATGCTAGGCTGGATCGGGCTCGGGCCTAGTTATTATAGGCCGGGCTTTTCCTGGATCGGCCGACGTTTGGATAGTTCTAAACACGGGCAATTCTCTCTCTAAAGAAGAAAAGAAAACAGTAACACAACCTACACAAGTAAACCCCCATGACTAGCGTGACGGTGCGCCTCCATGACTCACCAGCCCTCGCTTTCCACAGTTCCACTGTTCTGGCTCCCAAGACTCACGCCCCCCTCGCCGGCTACCAACCGGCCGTTCTCCCTTCCTCATTTTGTTGGATCGAAGTTAGTGACAGAGGGGGGGGGGGTGAATGTTGACTTCAAAAATTTGCTCCCCGAATGTATTTCCTTTCCAATAGCTATGAAAACTATGAAACGGAGCTCAAAGGATCATTGCAACCTTAAGCTATCAGAGAGAAGCAAGCCAACAAAGATTAAATCAAGACACATAGCAGAGACCAAAAGCCAAATTAAATCAAGAAGAAAAGAACCCCGCCGGTCGACCGCAATGGTCAGGCGGTCGATCGCTTACCGGCCGCCGGTCGATCATCAATGAAGGCCGGTCAGATCATTGTTCATCCACCACCGACCGCTATAGTATATCCGGCCGACCGCCCGATCCTGCATGCGATCTGAAAAACTGAAACCCGAAATATTGTTGGATCTTCAAAAACCTGAGAAATTGAGGGTTTGCTCCCAATCTTTTCAGCCCAGAGCATCATAACAACAAACTAAATAGCAGAGGGACATCAGATCATAAGGGAGATCACAATGACAACAAGAATTTGAGATTTTAGTCAAGAAACTGAAAATAGTCATGGAAGAGACTGAATTTCAGATTCCTCACTAATCTTTGATCTATTGCTTATGAAATTTTGCAGTCACTTTAGCAAAGTACTCAGGACTTTCCAACAAGAATCTTAGGCCATCTCCCAAAGGAAATCAAAAGATCCCATTTTCCTCTCTTTGAAAACCCTAGAACAGAGAAGCATATGACGAGGGTTCTAGAAATCACAAAAGATATTGGATCCTCAGCTTGATCTCAAAAATGGAATGGCCAAATGGCCATGAATCTTTCCTATCACAGAGAGATCAAGAAACAGCTAGAGGATCAAGGATTCAACTCAAGAACTCAAGAAAACCAACCAAAAACAGAAAATTTCAGAAATTGTAATCCATCACATATGGGCAAGAAAATGAGAACAACTCATTACAATCCTTCTCATTGATATTGAGGAAAAGAGATGAATGATTATGTAGGGATTACAACCTTCTCCTCTCAACAAGAACTCAAGAGCTCCTCACATCTCTCTGTTACACAGACCAGCGAAGAGGAGACAATAGCCAACAGAACTCTGCCTCCTCACCAACTCATACCAACTAAAGCAAAAGGAATCAAGGCAAAAACAAAACCCAAAGACCTGAAGACCATTCAGGAGACACCCTCCTTTTATAGCCTCCAACTAATGGGTTTGATTTTCTCTTTACCCACTAAGCCTCCACCAACTCTAGTGCTTTATCCATAATCCGCTTCCTTTAGTGCAGCTTTGCGTATTCCCCAAAACGCTCCTCCTGCACCTTCCGGGAAGCTTCCTCCTTTCTTGCCACTCAAGCCTCGCAGCTACCTCGAGTCTCCACCGTCTTCGACACATCCGACCATTCTGACCTCAACACCGCCTGTGCCTAGTTCGGTCACCTTGTGCCTCGCCACGACTCCGCCTCGATGTCCTGCAGCCATTACAGACAAGAAACACATCACATAGCACCGCTCAACACAAATAACCATAATTAGCATCAATTAAGCATACTCAAGCATAATATAGCTCAAAAGCTCAAACGGGAAGAAGAATACACCTCAAGTCCAACTAACCACACCCGACTGAGCCAAATACCAACATGGCACGAAAAACACAAACCAAACTCAATCTTTCCAAAATACTCGTCAATTACTCATCACAAACATGGGGTCATAACCACATGGTCTCTCACATCCTCCTACGCCGTTGCCGGCCACAGCACCCACCACCACCATGTAGGTATGCCGCTTGTCCATCTCCCCAACACACCCTTCTCCCATTCTCTCCATTTCTTTTTCTAGGGTTTTTCATCACACGCGTTCGAGATTCCCATGGAGAAACTCTTGCGAGCGACACCCTGCTCGAGGTACAACCAAGCTGCACAATAAGAGGATCTGCGACTGTGTAGCTTTCCCCCGTGAGGCACCCTGTTGTTTCTGGTCTGTTGGATCGGGGATTTATGTACTAGAATTGCTTCTCGCGTTTTTAGTTTGACTTACTTTGTGACAGGGAGAATACCCTGTTTACGCCTGAAAAAGTGGTTTGGGTCTATTAGGACTTAGGGCTTCTTGTTGGACATGCGATGCATGATTTTTTTAAATAGGTCGGAATCAGAAACCTGTGCCAAATATTCGCCATTTTCACGATTCAAGACATTTGGAAATTGTCATTTCAAACATGTGCCAAATATCTCCAGTTCTAAGAGAATTTTGAAATTGGCATTTTAACTTAGGATGTGACGAGATGGGGAATTTTTTTCCCGTTTTCTGGTGGTGTGTTGCAATGAGGGTCTAAGAGGATGGGAGCTTATGCTCCGGATAGCTTCTGTTTTTATGAAAAGTTCTTTCTATTGTTCGCTCTCCTCGTTCGATTAATATGGTGTTTGTTTATTTATGTGCACTTCTTTGCTTTGCACCAAATTGTTATTTTTCATTTATATCTGGTGCTGCTTCAATAATATATTTAATATGTTTGTATGGATTCTCTCTAGTCAAATTTACTTCCATACAATGATACAATGCTCGAAGGCAAAAGGTTAAAACAACTCACCTGAACTATTAACATGTTGCGAAAATTGCTAATTCCAAACATATAGAGCTTGGTGTTCACCCCTTTGGTTGCATATAGAAGTTCATGCCATTGCATCAGCCTTAGAGCATACTTGACGCGGATGAAACCTCGAGATGAGATGAAATCCAAGGGTTGCTTGATCTTTCACGATGGTAGAACAACTAGATACAAATGAAGCATGAATTACAGGATAATTTCACTCCCATACACATCACAACACACAATTGAGAAATAGAGATCAAATATCAACATGCAAATACCTACACTACAGTTGGAACCAACACGCCAAGATAAAACCATAGATTGGAATTCACAAGAACACAAGACGAAGGCCAACACACGACGCTTTTAATTCATAACTCATGTGTGAGTAGTACAATAGACTCAACTCCTTTATATAGGCATGACATAATTTGGCCTAAGGCCACACACGCACAAATCGACCCTAATTTACTTGGACTTTATCACAGTGACTTAACCTGGTAACCAACAAGGACTCAACACTCATACTAAGCTGTGGAGGGACCCACGGTTCAAAAGCAGCAGGGTCTAATCTGTGTAGTGCATTTTGATATGGATGACCCCATCCCCATGCACATAGAGAAAGAATAGGATGCGCTAGCCCTAGCTGTTCGTTGGAAGTGATGTGATCTAGTGGCCTGGCCGCCTGGGATTCCATCGTGGTGCATACATAAAACAAAAACACCAAATCCTTGCTGATTTTGGCATTGTAGTTGTAGCTAGCTTGGAGATAAGATAGAAATTGACCTTTGTGTAGAATTGACTAGATCTCAACAAATATTTCCCTTCTCTGAATTGGAATTCCATTTGCATGGCAGCTTTCTTTTCTACTTCAGATTTCTTGTATGTATACATGATTCCTTCTAGCCTGAATAGAACAGTTGGCTCCCATGCAAACGCATGCATGCCGAACCAACCAAAATATGAACAAACATCATGAAGTACTTGGTCTCCTAGCTGCACATGTCTTGCATGGCAGCTTTTTTCCTACTTCAGATTCCTTGTATGTATACATGATTCCTTCTAGTCTGATTAGAACCGTTTGCTCCCATGCAAATGCATGCATGCCGAACCAACCAAAATATGAACAAACATCATGAAGTATTTGGTGATACGTAGTCGCCCAATCTTCTCGACATAGGATTGGATACTCACATGCAGCCTCTCGAATCGTAGTGATCCTCCATTGCCAATGCAAGAATGAACGCTCTTTAATTTGTAAGATCACACACGCCGAACTTCACGACCACCAAGCGAAAGCCCTATCGTGCTTCCCATTTCCAGCTGGAAGGTTGAACGATCTCAATTTGCAAGAACACGTAAATTTTCTATTGGAATTGAATTGGAATCACAATCTCAAAAGCATGCAAAATCATGCCTTTCTCGTTATCTAGTCAAACACTGTTCCATCTCCGTTTTCTCATCTTCTAGTCGCTTGTCTTTCTGCCGTCCGTGCGTGATGCGAGTATATATACGCCGACTGTCCGATGCAACCACGCAAATACGTGTGCATGGGCCTTAGGCCGATGGGCTTCTTTTATTTTGTTTTCTTGCACACAGGCGCATGCACTAGCAACATTATTTGGTTGCATGCATGCAACAATTGATGTCTGTTGTTGGCCACAAGTCCTCCTTGAAACTTCACCGTGATCCTTCACGCAAATATGGATGAGCTAACTCTTTGTTCAACGGATGTCGGTTTGCACGCATGTGCGTCCTTTCGTGGTTCATATCTATATTCTTTTGATTTAACCTGAGAATACATAAAGAGCTTGTATGAGGTAGAATACTATTCTCATCAATACAAGGAATGATGCGGATACGCACAAGCTTAGCACTTTTAAGTCAAATACATTATTTCACTGGAAAGAAGTATTGAGCCGCACAAAATATTGTCAGGTGAATTTGTTTCTTAATGAACTTCCTTCTATTCGTGAAAATGATATACTAACTTATGCCAAATTTTTATTTATTATTAGGTTTGAATATTATGATGATTCCGGGGCCAAAGCAATGGAGAAACACAAGGAGGGTAATCATATTTGCTACCAAGAACATAAAGCTCAAAGCCCATGGGGATGGAAAGGAGAAAGCCAAGCAGCCCATGTAGCTAATCAAAGAGGAAAAAAGCCCATGCAGTGGGAGAACAAAAGGGGAGAAGCCCAAGGACTTAAACCATAAGTTTTGGATAAGATTTTCAAGCCAAATTCGGACTTCCCACGTGCTCAAACCAATTCAAACTCGGATTCAACTCAGAATTCAATTCGGATTCGGTTCGGGACAGCCTGATAGGCAGTTACTAAAAAGGCCATAACTTTCACAAACGGAGTCCGATTTAGGTGTTCTTGTACTCGTTGGAAAGATAATTTCAAGGGCGACGCAATGCATTTGGTCCCACCTTCAAATTAGTCAGAGATAAAAAGTTATGACCGAAACAATATGATAGGTCAAAAATATAGTTTCCTTTTTGTGAGTTTGTATCTAAAACCATATAGGGTTGAGTTGTACTTGGTTTGGGGACCATATGGACATCCCAAGGGGCTATATAAGCCTTGTATTGGCAGCCTTTAGGGCTCAGACCACGTTTGAGAAAAATCAATCTACTAAAGTTTTCGAGTTTAGCATTGCCGCCGAAATTCCTTATGGAATTAGGAGTATCTTCTTCAATCAAGATCGTTCAGCCTTTCGGTTGGGAATTGGGTGCACGATAGATCTTCGCTTGGTGGTCGGCGAAATCAACACGAGTGTGTTTTGGCGGATTAAAGAGTGTTCGTCCCTTGCATTGGCATTGGAGGATCATTACGATTCATCAAGACTCCCGTGAGTATCCATCCTACGTCGAGAAGATCGGGCGACCCCGTATCATCTTGGTATCAGAGCGTGGGTTACTCGGTAGGATCTTATCTCTTTAAATTCCAGTTTATTACTTGTTGTCCTATAATCCATAAGCCGAAAACAAAAAAAATCCAAACCCTAGTTTTGCATCTGTTATTTTCGTGAGTTTTATTAAGTCTTGATCTATTAGAAATTTTGTTTACGTGCTGATCTTTGTGTTCTTCGCGTAACTTGATCTTGTGTCCCCGTAAAACAAAAAAAGTAGATTCAATTTACTCTTGAAGTTGAGTCTGTGTCCATAACTCCTTCCAGATCAATCTGAGTACAACCCTAGAATCCAAGTCGGTTTTGGCTAGCTGTCCACTTCCAAATCTGTGTGAAATTTGCCATCCGAAACCAACTCTAGGGAGGTGTTAGTGTTCGTGTTGGCTTCCTTGAACACCATACGGCCGAACACCATACATACAAGCTTCACTTATATCCTTTGAATACTTGAGACTAGTCATTGATATTGCGTTGAGGGCTGCTCCTGAATAGTCCTAGCTGAACATGGGCTTGTACATCACTCACTCCGGCCAATCAAAAAAAGAATTCAAAGCTTGTGATCCATATACCTCAATAGACTCAGAACAGTGAGTTGAACATATTTGGGTGATTGGCAAGGTAGCAAAAAAAAAGAGGTGAGCAAAAAAAAGAGAAAAAAAGAGAGAGAGAAGGCTGATTGGGTGAGTAGTTCTATTTCATATTTTCAGTTTGAGTAACTAAAATTCTTGAGCAATCATGTGTCCTCTATTCTTATTTTGCAATTGGCTAGCGCCTCTCTTAGTACTTGATGCAAACGAGCTATTTGTAATGCCCCAAAAGCGATTCGAGAGTTAATTGATTAATTGGAGGGAAGGACCATATAGAAAAGAGTTAAATAGGGATTTTTAGAGGGAGAATTTCTGAAAATCCTGGCAACCTGGGCCTGGGCCTGGGCCTTGGCCTTGGCCCAAGAGGTGGCTGGCCAAAAAGGGGGAGGCACCCCTCCCCCAAACCCTAGCCGCCACCCCTTCTCCCCCTCTCCTCTCCCCTTGTGGCCGCCACCCCCCTCTCCCCCTTGTGCCTCCCATGTCCAGCAGCACCTCCTCCTCCTCCTCCATTGAAGCCCCCTGCTGTTGGTGAAAAAATCTCCCGTTGCTGCTGATCGAGTGGAGGAAGGAGACCAATCGCAGCGAGGCGATTGGATCCGGAGGAAGGGAAGAGGAAGGGAAAAAGGGGAGAAGGGAAAGAGAGGGACTTCGTGGGGTGTTCATCGTGTTCTTCAGTGGTTTGTCAAGGGTAACCCCTGTTTTCCCCCAATTAGATGTATATTTTAATTGTGGTAGCAATGTCGGTATTCTGGACTGCTAGGACAGATTTCGTTGGACGGCTGTTTTGGGGTAGTTTCGTGGGGATTCAGATCTGGACTTCTCCTAGAGAGTTGTAGAGGACGTCGTTATCTTTCATGAAGTGCTAGAACGCATCGTTGGACCTTTGTAGCAGAAGTTATGATTTTTTTTCTTGTAAGACTGTTCTGCAGATCGGGAGATTTCTGTCAGATTTTGGTAGATTGGATTGGGCGATTAGAAAACGGGAGAATCAGAGGATCTCCATATTATCCAAGTTGTAGATAATTGTCTTAGCTTTTCAGGAAGGTCAAGAAATCATGATTCGAACACTCGGGCTGGATGTTATGGCATTTTTAGTGCTCTGTCCGGAGAACCCAACGTGAAACTGATGTTTTAGAAAATTGGATGCTGCGGGTAGAAGATGGCCGATTCAGGGAGGCTCTCCAGCTAGGATTAGTTAGATAATTTAATTATCTTTCCATAAAGTCTAAGAACACCCTATTCGAACTCCTGTACCAATAGATATGAATTTTTGAAGTTGACTGTCCACAGAGGGGGCAGGATGACCTGTAGGATTTGGGGTTGGAATCAAGTTAAACATTTTTGTTAGTTTGTGAGTGTTTTTATTTAGTCTAAGATCCACTACTGTTATCTTAGCAAATATTATAATTATTATTCAGGTGGAGGACGGATCCCAGAGGTGGCACCTTCTGCACGTCCCCCGTTTTCTCGCGGTTAAGGCAAGTATAATGATGGTTTAAAAATTGATATTGTGGAATGTCGATGTTTGATCTATAATATGAATATATGTGCTCATGGTTGTGGTAAGGATGTATTGGTGCTGTTTATGGGTGATTGCAATTTACAGTGTTCATGAGTATTTCTGGTGCATGGGTAATGTGAATGCAAGATTTATTTTATTGAGACATTCACGCATATGCATCATGTTGATCTATTGAAGTCTTGGTCACGAGATGACTAAGCGCCGAGGTCCCCATCATGTTGATGACATGACGGGCTAAAGGTCCCCATACTTATGGAGTATGGGCAATTGGTCCCTGTACGGATGGTACAGTATGGGTGTGCATCGACGGATGCACACTTTGCATTACCGTAAAATGCAAAAGAGAAAGAGATAAAGAGATTTTGATTATCTTGCATAGCATGGCTTATTTATATGGTTGATGGATGAATGTGTGAAGTGATGTTTATGAATGTTCTTGTTACTATCTATTATATTTCTTTGAGTCGTTGGACTCACTCTTGTTGTTGTTGTTGTTTTTGTTTTAGGTACCGTTATGTGGTCGGCATGCATGGGGAAAAAGAAGGATTAGTCTTGTTGCACTTACACGTTCCACCCATAATGGAAATAAAGGAAGAAAAATTAAATATAAGACATAAGGACTATTTAAGTACCATTTGATTATTACCCTTGGATTTTAATTGCAATAAGAGTTTAGAATATTCATGATGCTCATGGTCTTTCTCTAGGTATTATATCCATGAATGGTTTAGTAATCTTTAATCTATTTGCTTAGCATTGAACTTATTACTTGAGGATTGTCTATTATAATCGATCTTTGCTTGTGAAATCTCGATTTAGAAAGATAAACAAAGGAGGCTCTCCCGAAATTTTGTGTAACGCAATTAATTAACATTGCTTTACTTCTAGTTGGGTAGCATTCTAGGTCATATTTGGCTGGGGTGTTACACTATTGTTCCTAATTGTTTCTATTTAGCTCATTACTTTGTTGCATTGAGTCATATTGATCGTTGTGTGTGCGTTCATACACATCACTTATATCTATTGGATCAGCACATAGGTAATATTTTCTAACTTGGATTATTACTTAATTTTACAACATCGTGAAATTCAGATTGTGTAGAATAAAAACTTCCTAACCAAGCTCCATAAAATATCCTTTGCCGTGCAATTGTGAGTCACTTTTAAATCCGCTTGATATCACTTGTTATTGAAACCACCTCCAAGTGTAAGTTTTTTTGGCCTCAATTCACTTCGGAAAGGTAAGAACTGTACTTGGGAGAGGAAAAGTGAGATTGAGTGACTCCACATATTACCCATATATTGTGGCTTTTGTGTCTTCTTTGTGCTACAAACCATGTTAGGTGGAGACGACAACATGGGAGAGGAGCATGGTCTGAATTCCTCGGTGACTCGCTTTCAACATCAGGCATCAAAAAGTACATTGCCACAAGAGCTCCAATCAGGCACCACTGCTAAGCATGTACAACTTAAGGTGGATTTGCAGGATTTCCGTATTGAGCTCAATCAACAAATGAAGGTGTTACACAAAAACATCGTGAATGATATTGTGCAAGCGCTTCGTCCCCAACAAGAAGAAGATAGTTTTGTTCCTTTCTATGGCAGTGATGATCCAGAAGAGTATCTTGAGTGGGAATGGCGAATGGAGAAAGTGTTTATATTTCAGAAACTTTCCAAAGACCAAGAGGTGATGTGTGCCACGAGGGAGTTTGAAGATTATGCTTATAGTTGGTGGCAACAACTAATTGGAAAGCAATTCATTAAATCTTGGTCAGATTTGAAGGCGTTCATGAGAAGCGAGTTTGTGCCATCCTATTATTTGCAGGAATTGCTTCAAGATGCGATGCGTCGTGCTGGTGTCACTAGTCCATCAAGGGAGAAGGCATACTTCAGGGGTGGCTTAAATTCTAAGATCGCCGCTGCACTTCAACATAAATA
Organism: Dendrocalamus sinicus; assembly: GCA_036346575.1. NCBI lineage: Eukaryota > Viridiplantae > Streptophyta > Magnoliopsida > Poales > Poaceae > Dendrocalamus > Dendrocalamus sinicus. The sequence goes on along the minus strand of CM070669.1, from coordinate 9,477,672 downwards.
TTTTAGTAGCGTGCATGGATCTTGTGAATTGTGCTATTGAGGAGGAGAAGATGACCGAGCATGGGACTTTCCCTTTGATCAAGGAGACATCTTGTGCTGCCCCAATGACACATACAACATTTGAGATGCGTCAAAACCCGTGTGAGAATGAGAGCCACATAGCCAAAAAGAGTGAGCTGTGTGATCCCACCATATGTGAATTTGAGAGCATCCCAATTGAGAGTGTGAGAGAAACACCAAAAGAGAAGAAAGAGGTAGATGATGGACAAAGTGAGGTTGATTTTGAAACTAACACATTAATGTCTACTTCTAGTGTTGTTTCTCACATTGTGCAGGTTGAAATTGAAGATGAGGAATTAAACATTCAACAACCGGCATCATTGGAAGTCAAAGATGAGGAGATAACCACGGTTGAAGATGAAGTACTTGCTGTCCCATTGTTACATCATGATGATTTAATACCTACAACACCTATATCAACTAAGGAGAACAATAAAGGTAACAATATTGGCGCTGAAATTAATTGTGAAACGGTGAGTACTTATGAGAACTCATATGTGCGAATGAAAATTCGATGTTCTGAAATTTCTTTGCTCAATTTACATAATGTGAAATTGATTACTTATAAGGAAGTTCTTACTCGAATATCTCCTAGTGATTCTTATCGTGTTTGATGTTCCTAGAGAGCTATCTAGTGTGATTGAGAAAGTTGCTGAAATTTCGTGTTTAAAATCACTAGTTAGTACCTATGCATATACATACAAATTCAATTTGATCGGAAATTATGGTATAGATGATAAGTTTTATATTTACCGAATATGCATTATATGTGATAAGCTTGCTGAATTGAAATTGCATATTTTGAATAAACAAACTTTTGTGCCATATCATGATCACAATGAGATGAGTTTCAACAATAGTGCTTCATATTTTAAAAGATTTCATAAGCCTACTTATTCATCCTTTAATGTACAATCATATACAAATAATCAGAGTAGCGCAGTTGAAGCATGGAAGGAACTAAAAATTTTCTCCCCAATATTTGAACAACTTAATTTGGTTTGGCCCATTAATGACTTGTCCATGTGCTTAGCAAAGTCGAGGACGACTTTTTCTCATGGGAGAGAGAATGATATGAAAGACAATATTGCAATGTATACATCTTATGGTTGTTGTTACAATAACTGGTTTGTGTGGAACAACGAGAATGACACAATAATTGATTCATACATATACCATGCATATGTGTTTTTTCTTTTTATCTACTACGCCTTCAGATGTTTTTGATATGCTAAGCAAAAGAAGTGTTGATGACAAATATATACACCATACATATACGTTGTATTCTTTGCTTAGTACAATTTCAGGTTGCCAAAAGCCGAGGACGGCTTTTCTTGAAGAAGGGGAGGATGATGCGGATATGCACATGCTTAGCACTTTTAAGTCAAATACATTATTTCACTGGAAAGAAGTATTGAGCCGTACAAAATATTGTCAGGTGAATTTGTTTCTTAATGACTTTCCTTCTATTCGTGGAAATGATATACTAACTTATGTCAAATTCTTGTTTATTATTAGGTTTGAATATTATGATGATTTCAGGGCCAAAGTAATGGAGAAGCACAAGGAGGGTAATCATATTTGCTACCAAGAACATAAAGCTCAAAGCCCATGGGGATGGAAAGGAGAAAGCCATGCAGCTAATCAAGGAGGAAAGAAGCCCATGTAGTGGGAGAACAAAAGGGGAGAAGCCCAAGGACTTAAACCATAAGTTTTGGATAAGATTTTCAAGCCAAATTCGGACTTCCCACGTGCTCAAACCAATTCAAACTCGGATTCAACTCAGGATTCAATTCGGATTCGGTTCGGGACAGCCTGACAGGCAGTTACTAAAAAGGCCATAACTTTCACAAACGGAGTCCGATTTAGGTGTTATTGTACTCGTTGGAAAGATAATTTCAAGGGCGACGCAATGGATTTGGTCCCACCTTAAAATTCGTCAGAGATAAAAATTTATGACCAAAACAATATGATAGGTCAAAAATATAGTTTCCTTTTTGTGAGAGTTTGTATCTAAAACCATATAGGGTTGAGTTGTACTTGGTTTGGGGACCATATGGACGTCACAAGGGGCTATATAAGCCTTGTATTGGCAGCCTTTAGGGCTCAGACCACGTTTGAGAAAAATCAATCTACTAAAGTTTTCGAGTTTAGCATTGCTGCCGAAATTCCTTATGGAATTAGGAGTATCTTCTTCAATCAAGATCGTTTAGCCTTTCGGTTGGGAATTGGGTGCACGATAGATCTTCGCTTGGTGGTCGGCGAAATCAACACGAGTGTGTTTTGGCGGATTAAAGAGTGTTCGTCCCTTGCATTGGCATTGGAGGATCATTACGATTCATCAAGACTCCCGTGAGTATCCATCCTACGTCGAGAAGATCGGGCGACCCCGTATCAAGGAAATTCATTAAGAAACAAATTCACCTGATAATATTTAGTGCGGGTCAATAATTCCTTCCAGTCAAATAATATTTTAACCGAAAAGCGTAAGACATATGCGTATCCACAGCATCCTCCCTTTCTCCAAGAAAAGCCGTCCTCGGCTTTTGATAACCTGGAAGTGTACTAAACGGAGAAAATAATGTATATGCATGATATATGTATTTATCATTTACATTCCTTTCATTTAACATGTTATGATTACCTGAAGGTGTAATAAATAAAAAGAATAACACATATGCATGGTATATGTATGAATTAATTATTGTGTCATTGTCATTGTTTTGCATAAACCAATTAGTACAACAGCAGCCATAAGATGTATATATTGCAATATTATCATTCATATTATTCTCCCTCCCATAAGAAAAAGTCGTCCTCGACTTTGCTAAGTACATGGACAAGTCATTAATGGGCCAAACCAGATTAAGTTGTTTAAATATGGGGAAGAAAATTTTTAGTGCCTTCCATGCTTCAACTGCGCTACTCTGAATATTTGTACATGATTGTACATCAAAGGATGAACAAGTAGCCTTATGAAATCTTTCTAAATGGCAAGTATTATTGTCGAAACTCATTTTATTATGATCATGATATGGCATAAAAGATTGTTTATCCAAAATATGCAATTTTAATTTAGCAAGCTCATCACATGTAATGCATATTCAGTAAACATATAATTATCATCTACACCATAATCTCCAATCAAATTGAACTTATATGTATAGGCATAGGTACTAACTAGTGATTTTAAACGTGAAATTTCAGCAATATTCTCAATCACACTAGATAGCTCTTTAGGATCATCGAACATGATATAGTACAAAGAATCATTGGGAGATATTTTCGTAAGAACTTCCTTATAAGTAATCAATTCCATATTATGTAAATTGAGCAAAGAAATTTCAGACCATGGAATTTTCATTCGTACATATGAGTTCTCACAAGTACTCACAATTTCACAATTAATTTCAGCACTAATATGGTTACTTTATCATTCTCCTCAGTTGATGTAGGTGCTGTAGGTATTAACTCATCGTGATGTAACAACGGGATAGCAAGTACTTCATCTGTAACCATGGTTATCTCCTCATCATTTATCTTTAGTGGTGCCGGTTGTTGAACATTCGACTTCTCTTCTTTAATATCAACCTGCACAATATGAGAAATAACATTAGAAGTAGATATTAATGTGTTAGTGTCATAATCAACCTCACTTTGTCTATCTTCTACTTCTCTCTGTTCTTTTGGTGTATCTCTCACACTCTCAATTTGGATGCTCTCAAACTCACATATGGTGGAATTACACAGCTCACTCTTTTTAACACTCTCACTCAATTTGGCTATGTGGCTCTATTTCTCACATGGGTTTTGACGCATCTCAATTGTTGTATGTGTCATTAGGGCAGCACAAGATGTTTCCTTTACCGAAGGGAAAGTCCCATGCTCGGTCATCTTCCCATATGTCACGCTAGTAGAGCCATAAGAACTGAAGTATGGACATGGATGGATCTGTGATGTACACCTCTCCATAAGTCTTTTCTCCTCCTCAATAGCACAATTCACAAGATCATGCACACTACTAAAATATTTATATTGAAATGCAGTGGCGATCTTAGAATTCAAGCCTCCTTTGAAATATGCCATCTATTTTAATTCACTAGTGACACTTGCACGACGCAACACATCTTGCAGCTGAAAATAATAATCTTGAACAATATTACTCCCTTGTGTGATACTCTCTAAATGGCGAAGCAATCCCTGCTCATAATAGGATGGCACGAACTCATTTCTCATGATCACCTTCAAACCTACCCAAGATTTAATGAATTGTTTTCCAGATAATTGTTGCTACCAACTATAAGCATAGTCTTTAAACTTCATAGTGGTTTGCATCACCTCTTGGTCTTTGGGAAGCTTCTGAAATTTAAACACTTTCTTCATTCGCTATTCCCACTCAAGATACTCCTCTGGATCATCATTTCCATAGAGAGGATGATACAAATTGTTGGGTTCGGAAGCGCACCAAGAGGAACGAAATACTGAAGATCCATTCCCATTTGGCTCACACAAAGAGAAGTGAATTATTGAATATCCTGTCATGGTTAGTTGTGCAACATATATATATATATATATATATATATATATATATATATATATATATATATATATATATATATATATATATATATATATATATATATATGTGAAAAGCACTCAATCTCACTCTTTTCTCTCCCAAGCAAAGTTCTTACCTTTCCAAGTGAATTGGCCAATAAAACTTACATTTGGTAGAAGTTACAATAGCAACATGATGATCAAGCGAATATAAGAGTGTTCACAATTGCACAACAACGGTTATTTAGTGGAGTTTGGTATATAAGTGTATATCCTAGCAATCCAAAATTCTTGATGTTGTAAAGTTAAGTAATAATCTAAGCTAGAATACTTTGTCTAAGTGCTGATCCAAAAAGTTTAAGTGAAGTATATGAACGCACACGTAAAGATCAATGTGACTCGATGCAAACAAATGAATGAGCTAACTAGAGACAATCTAAAATTAAAGATTAGATAGCTTGTTTTGCACCAAGTACTAGGACAGACGCTAACCAATTGCAATGATATAAATATAAGGGCACAAGATTGCTCAAGAAATTAAATTACACAATCTGAATTTATGAACTAAGAACTCACCCAAATTCGGCCAATGCTTTCTTTTCTTTCTTCTTATTTTTTTATCAGTTGTCCCTTTTTTCCTTGTTTTTTTTTCTTTTTTTTGTTAGAGGCCAAACTAGGTTTAATTGTCCCTTTGATTTTGCACAGGTCACAAATATTCAGCAAGGTGTAAAATACTCAAGAGCAGCCCTAGATGCAATATTCAACAGCTAGTCTCAATTGATGCATAAAAATATAAGTGAAGCACCCAATTTAGCACTGTATTCGGTCAACTAGTGTTGCAATTTGTGGCACAAGCACTGAGAGTCTGCATCCAACCGAGACACAATTTGTGGTGAGCAGTTGTACTTAGTTCCTACTTCTCCCATCAGAGTTCAGAAAGGATTTCTTGCAGAGAGCAGTGCTAACCCCAACCAATACATGACTGAGATTGGAGCAAGTGAGTTCAGCAGCAAGTCCGAGAGTAGTTAGAATTGAGTAGTATTCAAACATGTGTAGGTAGAGTTCGGCTAAATCCTCAATCAAGCAAAATAGACAGCAGTGAGGCAAACCAATTCCATGTGATGACCGACGTCAAAAGCTACTGGAATCGAACAGCAAGATGCAACGTGACCCTGCTGGTTACCAAAAGCATTTGGCAGCAATTTGAACTGGACACGAGCACATCCAGCTGACCCTCCAGGAGGCTCTGGTTTTTATTTAACTATCCTTGCTCACGCTAGCACATCAGCCGAACAGCACGAACTCAAAATCAAAGAATAGATGCAATTTTACTTTTGGAGGCTAATTGAGCATTTCAACTAGCAATTTTTCTCTAAGACACAACGATTAAGCTACACAAAAGAACACGATGATCAGTGCCTAAACAAAAAATTCTAATAGATCAAAACTTAACAAAACTCAGAAAATTAACAGATGCAAAAACTAGGGTTTGGAATTTTTTGTTGCAATATTCAGTTTAATGGACTATAGGACAGAAATAAATCAATCTAAAAATAAGGGTAAATAATCCTACCGAGGAAACCGTGCTCTGATACCAAGACGATACGGGGTCACTCGATCTTCTCGACGTAGGATTGGATACTCACGTGCAGCCTCTCGAATCGTAGCGATCCTATGTTGCCAATGCAAGAATGAGCGCTCTTTAATTCGTAAGATCACACGCGCCGGACTTCACGACCACCAAGCGAAAGCCCTATCGCGCTTCCAATTCCCAGCGGAAAGGTTGAACGATCTCAGTTTGCAAGAACTCGCAAATTTTCTATTGGAATTGAATTGGAATCACAATCTCAAAATCACGCAAAATCATGCCTTTCTCGTTATCTAGTCAAACACTATTCCATCTCTGTTTTCTCATCTTCTAGTCGTGTGTCTTTCCATTGTCCGTGGGTGATGCGAGTATATATATGGTGGTTGTCCGATGCAACCACGCAAAAATGTGTACATCGGCCTTAGGCCGATGGGCTTCTTTTATTTTGTTTTCTTGCACACAGGCGCATGCACTAGCAGCTTTATTCGGTTGCATGCATGCAACAGTTGATGTCTGTTGTTGGCTGCAAGTCCTCCTTGAAACTTCGTCGTGATCCTTCATGCAAATATGGATGAGCTAACTCCTTGTTCAACGGATGTCGGTCTACACACATGTGCACCCTTTCGTGGTTCATCTCTATATTCTCTTGATTTAAACCTGAGAATACATAAAGAGCTTGTATGAGGTAGAATACTATTCTCATCAATACAAGGAAATTCATTAAGAAACAAATTCACATAATAATATTTAATGCGACTCAATAATTCCTTCCAAACTGAAAAGCGTAAGACATATACGTATCCGCATCTACTTGGTCTCCTAGCTGCACATGTCTTTTTATTTGTAGTTCGCATGATCCTGATTTCTTCCATCCCAGCTCCATGCGCATAGCACATGCATGCACATGATTAGCCTCCTCATGCGCTGCACAAGAACTTGACAAAGCACAAAAAGAATTAGTGGACGACATATGGGCTGCATCAATACTGGTTCGTAAAAATTAGAAGCATTGTAATGTTTAACTTCTCTACTTGGTTGATTCTTTGGGCTCTTCATTTGGTGTTACGTACGCTAGTACATTGGGAGGGTAAACACCTAGAAGAGAGACCGAGGGCAATGGTTTGAAGGAAGAATGACGCTTAGAGGGGAGTGTGCCTGTTGGGGTAGAGAGAAACTAGAACATGACTAGAACAGGGGAGAGAAACTTGAGACTAAAACATCTTCTTACTTACCCAAATGAATGCCTAATGCTCTCTTTTATAAGCGCCAGTCATGTCAATCAAGGCTAACAAAGAGATAAGAAGGGATAGCAAATAGCTAACAACCCAACTAATGATAATGGCCCCATTTTTTCAGCTTCTAAAAGCTGCTTTTCGGCTTTTCTACAGTAACTAGCTTTTTATACGGAGTATCTTTTCAAAATAGGGTCTACTAATTAATTGTAGTACATACTGTGCCGACTTTATTTATATCTGCAAAAACTATACGTGAGTTTTTGTTACTCTGTAATCTCTCGCACGAACAGCCCAAAAGTCACAAGCCACAGCCACACCAAAAGCCATAAGCCGCAGTAAAAAAGAACAGTCCCAAGATGAGGCTAACAAAATCAACTAAACAGGAGATACTCTAGACGCCATCTGCTGTTGTTGCGCTGGCCGCTGGCTTGTTCTGGACCTGTGGCTGCTGCCCTCTTTGCATCAGCTACTTGGGTCCATACAGCCAGCCAGCTGTCTACCACCGTGCTTGCTGCAGCAATTGTTGGGCCTGCCGCACCCACATGTGGAAGCAATGGTATTCAAGGACTTATTGTGCTCTAACTTGATGCAGCGCCGCCATCGCAGCCTCCCCTCAACGTGAGGCTACCTAGCGCTTCAGCTGTGGTTGCCTATGGCTGCCACCACATATCGAGGCCGAAATGTTCGTCGGGGAGGGGAGAAGTTGTTATGCCATGCGGCCGGCTGGCATGCCAGGAGGCCCATGCGCACAAGGAGGAAGCAGCCAGCATGTCAGGAGGGGATGGCACTACCTTCATTATCTTATCTCTAGTTGTTATCTATTTGTTTAAGAGGATCTTATCTTTAGTTAATCAGTTGGACAAGCTGTTATGGCTGGCCCTATATGAGGCATACGACAGATTGATTGGAAACAAGCAGAGATGAATTAAGAAAAGTCCCCTAGTCCCTAAAAAACAAATGTGGCTTTCCCTTGACAGGCTACACTAGGTCTATGCTGCCCTCAAACAGTGTCCTTCTTCATCTAGCGCCGTTCAACCGCAAGTCATCGCCATCCGACCTCCCTCTAATGAATATTCACTAGTGTTACCAGGACTCCCGTGTCCGATTTGGAAAACTTTAGAAAATAAGATTCTGGGATTCGCTTAATATAAATATATTTTATCATAAAAATGAAAGAAAATAAAAACAATAGGTAAGATTATGTGAATGCAATTAAGATTCAAGACTAGGCATTTGACTGAACAATTACAAAGCAAGCAAGCAATGGCATACTCACAGTGAATATCTAGATACTGAATAAGAGATTTGGATTATCTCATTGTTGATTGTTTGACATCTAGAGAAAGGTAGAAATACCAAAATATAGTCCATACTTTCATCTTCCAAGCCTTAACTTTCTATATGTAAATATCTAAAATCCAAAAGAAATGGAACTAGTAAAATGTAATATGTAAGAGCCATATGTAATTTCTAATTTCTTAACAAAAATGGCCTCCAAAAGGAACTAGCAACAAGACAACCATCTTCCAAGCTCCCGGTCTCATGTAGATGTAGCCACATCAAACAGTCCAAGCTAAAAAGAAGCAACAACTAAAAGGAACTACAACAAACCAAACACACCAAGGAAATATTTAAACCAATATACTCATACACTTATGTATTAGGGCCCGCATATATGACATATTCAAGTGCTGGTCTCACACAACAGTAGGTACAATTAGATCTCACACAATGAATTGATTCACTAGCTTATCTCTCTCTTATCTATTCTCTCCGTTCTTTTCCCTCTTACTTTCCCCAATACTTCTTCCTATGCGCTTCTTCTCCCATTGCTTTTCCCTTGTTTTTCTCCTCCTCCAGCTGAGCTCCCCGTTTCCTTCTTCTTGGCTTTGCTGCCAACTGCTCCCATGGCTTCCTCCTCCCTCTTGCCTTTCCTCAATTTTGGCTCCCTCCAGTGCCGTCTCTGGTCGGCTTACCTTGCGCCGCCTCCCCCCAATCGGTCTTCAGTTGCCCTGCCTTTGCCCGCACCTTGCTCGCCTCCTTGCGCTGACGTCTCCCCTCCAGTGAATTCCTCCTCCAGCACCACCTCGTCAGCGACTCAGGCAGAGGTGTCGGAGACGCATCCCACCATGTTAGATGCAAGTCGACGTGCGGATGCGTGTCGACACGTCAAAATTTTTTTTGACATGTGAGTCCTGGTAACACTGATGTTCACCCTCCCGATGTACTAGCGTACATTACATTTCGCTTGCACTAGTTAGATGAATCATTTAAGAATGAAAACTATAAAGTCAAAGCATCACATTGTTTAGCAATTAGTGTTGTGGTTGATGGTTGGGTACGGATCTGAGGATCGAGGGTAGGGCGCTTGTCATCTAGCCACTAGCAGGGCTCTATCCTGACGTGGTAAAGAGGCTCTGAGGCTTGACTTTAAAAGAAAAGGGAGACTAGAGACTTGTTTGATTGATCATTGCTTAATTATGAATGGTGCACCCCCCTTTTATATAGATAAGGTTAGCCCATAACAATATAGAAACTATCATGATCTAATGCAACCAATTAACTAAAGATAAGATCATATCTATACTGTCTAAATATAAAGATATGCATCTAACTATTCCTAACATAAAGATATGCATCTAACTATTTCTAATATAAAGATATGCATGTAACTATTCCTAATATGAAGATATTCATCTAACTTTTCCTAATACGAAGATATGCATAAGATTCTATCCACGTGCTATACAGTACCCACGATATTGTTCATATGTCTACTACAATGCCTTTCTGAGATCATAGACTATAATATTACACCCCTCATGGCGAGACAGCTTGTCCTCGATCAGGTGGCAGACATGGAAAAGACCTCTTTCCGTCCCCATGTCGACGAAAGGGCACAATGATGATGTCACTTCGTGTGGAAGAGCATCAACCAAACCCCGGTGAACAACAATGAGAACTGCGTCACTCCAGCATTGGTTAACGTTGCAGGAGCCACTGGCGGCAAGGGCAACTGACGCAGGGTAGCAGCTGAATCATTCTTGGCCTGAGATGCAACCATTGTGAGAGAGATGCGATGACGTTGTTGACCCCTACATGGCAACCGTTGTGCTCCACACCTACGGAGGCACGGCGTTGGCCGACCGCATGAAGATGGTCATTGGAGAGCGGCAAACTTCGTCCTTCATGAATGCACCAATGGTATAGCCAAGGACGATGTGGCTAACTAAGAAAGTGTCATTGGTGCTAAGGAAGATGGTGGCGGCGTGGCCACCGTGGTGATGACAAGCACCTCTTGTTGCTTCTCCACTTTGGGCAAAGTCGGAGCGGTTGGAGGTGGTGAATTGACCATCACTGGTGACATAGAAATCGTAGCAACATGCTGTGCCTTCTTCTCCCTCTTGATCCAATTCTCCTTCCAAGTCCAACAATAAGGCCTTGATGTTGGTGCAGAGCTTACTAGGGGATAACTTATCTATGTCAGCATTCATGGCCTTGATCGCACTGGCCTTAATCATATCAGCGGCAAAAGTCATGGTGAATGGCTCTGATACCAAATATTGTGGTCGATGGTTGGGTACAGGTCCGAGGCTCTTCCTTGACATGGTAGAGAGGCTCTAAGACTTACTTTAGAAGAAGAGGGAGTCTAGAGACTTGTTTGATTGTTCATTGCGTGATTATGAATGGTGTGGCCCCTCTCTTTATATAGATGAGGTTAGCCCCATAAGAATATAGAAACCACCATGATCTAATGCAACCAATCAAGTAATCAACTAAAGATAAGATCATATCCATACTATCTAAATATAAAAATATGCATCTAACTATTTCTAATATGAAGATATGCATCGAACTATTCCTAATACGAAGATATGTATATAATTATTTCTAATACGAAGATATTCATAAGGTTCTGTCCATAAACATATATGATGCTACAGTACTGTGCGGTATTGTTCACGTGTGCTACTTTTCACGCGCTTGCTGCCGTGACTTGCCGAGATCATAGGCCATAACAATTAGTGTGCAACCAAGTTTATTTATTACACACTTTTTCCTTTTCTAGTTATTGGTTAATATAGGCTACTGGTAATATTGCTAAAAAATGACAATAATGGAATAAGTTATATGTTTTAGCTTTACTGTGCAATTAGGATTTCATTGGCCGATATCATAGTACTTGCATGCCTCCTGTTTTCTTGTTCTAGTTTCCTTCAGAAGCAATATTTTTTTTATAGAGCAGATCAATTTCACTATTCTACTATGTTATCAACTTTATTTTATTGTGTTCAGTGATTTAGTCAGCACCGCTGTTATAAAAAGAATGGACATCCTGTTAGAAAATTGTTATTAAAAATAGAGGGTAGTTTTTTAATTCATACTGCAGATCAAACAATGAAAATATGAAAACACAACTAACTACACCATTTTCTCAAATATTGAAAATTGAATGGTACTGATATTTCTTATTATATGCACCTAGACAACAGATGTTTTGGTAGCAGTTAATAACAAGTCTGCATACTTAATGGATGAAGAACTGCACTTCTCACAATTCATCTAGATTTAGGAGCCATTTATGTTATTCCTCAATCATCTAAAGAGGGAGAGTCAGAGGAAGGGAAAATGCAGTGGTTTCCCTTTATTTTCCCTTTTGTTTTAAGTGCATTCATGCATGCACTTTTGCCTGTGTGCCTGTTAAAGTATGGTGATGCTGATGCCTTTCTATTTGTTATTGCTCTAGCTAGTTCCGGTTAAACTCTGATTATGATGTTCCTAACAAAATATACTACTTCTAAAGGCTAGCAACAGGTTCAATATAAATTCTCAGCTTGAGCATCTTCAAGCCAAGTATGTTGGAACAGGGCATGCTGACTTGACCAGATTGTAAGTATTGTTTTTCATTTAATATGATTTATAATCTAGTAGAATCTTAATTCTTACTTTTCATTAATTGCAGTGAATGGGCTGTAAACATACAGAGGGACAGCTATGCATCTTATATTGGATACTATCCAATGTTGGCGTATTTTGCCATAGCTAAGAATGAATCAGTTGGAAGAGAGCGCTACAATTTCATGCAGGTATTCTCTACATAATTTGCTTTTACTTTGCTAAAGTGTTAAATTGTGTCGTAGAGCTGATATGCCAATGGCTAATTCATAGTTAAGTGGTGAAAGCAGTTTGGCTATACCTAGGATTATCTGTCGCCAAGCCAACAATTTCCATAAGGAGGAAATACTATATTTACGAACAAAAAAAAATACTGGAGCTGCCCAATCAACAAGTAGCAAGCCTATAGTTGGTTCTTACCCTGCTGCACATTCTGTTGCCGGCTTAAACCAGGGGGACCAGGGTTTCCGCATAACAATGATGATATATACTTATCTACTGTTTGAGCTAATTTTTTTTCCACTTATTAAATGATGGTGTAGGATGACAGTTCTATAGAGTTATTGAACTTTTTTAAAAAATAGATATTGTTCTTTCAAGTATATGTTTAGATTTTTTTCTTTTGAGAAATTTTACAGAATTTCTGCATGAATTATACTGTTTCCTATAAAATTCCAGAAATTCAAACTAACATAAGCTTGGATTTTAGGCTGCAGTTTGTAGTTTATTGCGAGCTCATCTTTTACTATGTAATATGTAGCATTCTCAATTCCTTGGTGATGAGGACATCGATAGAAATACCAAAGCTAGTAATGAGACTTCAATAACAGGACCAATAACAAGAGCACGAGCCAAGAAACTACAATCTCAGGTGAACTTGCTCCTTAATGAATATGTCATTAATTTTAAATGAGAATTTCATACTACCTAAAAACAATATTTTACTTGTGCTCAGGTTTGAAGAGTCAGCGATGGATGGAGATCAAGGATATGAGCTACAGAATTCAGCCCATGAACAGGCCATGAACAGTACCGTGAACAGTACAAGGCCCATGAACAGTAACCGTACGGCCCATGAACAGTAATCATGCTACAGTGCGCGTGGATAGTATCACATGGGAAGTTTAGTGTTGGATAGCCTTGGGCTGAGACTATATATTGAGGGGTAGACCCCCATTGTAAAGGGAATCACTTTTGATATTAAAAAATACTCTTGTTCTTTCTGTTGGCCGAACAACATTGAAGGAATTGGGAGTTAGTCAAAAATCAAGATCGTTCAACCTTTCCGCTGGGAATTGGGAGCGCGATAGAACTTCATCTGGTGGTCGTGAAGTTCAACACGTGTGATTGGGCGAATTATAGAGTGCTAACTCTTGCATTGGCAACGGGGGATCACTACGATTCATCAATTCCACGTGAGTATCTTGATCCTACGTCGAGAAGATCGGGCGACCCCGTATCATCTTGGTATCAGAGCACGGTTTACTCAGTAGGATTATTTACCCTTACTTTTAGATTGATTTATTTTTTGTCCTATAGTCCATTAAACTGAAAATTGCAATAAAAATTAACCAAACCCTAGTTTTTGCATCGGTTAATTTTGTGAGTTTTGTTTGGTTTTGATCCATTAGAATTTTTGTTTAGGTGCTGATCGTTCGTGTTTATTTGCGTAGCCTAATCTTTGTGTCCAATCCAAAATCCAAAAAAAAAATCTTGCTGATATTCTTTTCATCAGTTGAGACTAGCTGTTGAATATTGCATCTAGGGCTGCTCTTGAGTACTTTACACCTTGCTGAATATTTGTGATCTATGCAAAACCAAAAGAACAATTAAACCTAGTTTGGCCTTTGAAAGAAAAAAAAGTTGAGCAAAAAAAACAGTGCAGGAAAGAAAGAAAGAAAAAAAAACATTGGCCGAATTTGGGTGAGTTCTTAATCCATAAATTCAGATTGTGTAATTTAATCTCTTGAGCAATTTCGTGCCCTTACATTTATATCATTGCAATTGGCTAGCGTCTCTCCTAGTACTTGGTGCAAAACGAGCTATCTAATGTTTAAATTCAGATTGCCTCTAGTTAGCTCATTCCTTTGTTTGCATCGAGTCATATTGATCTTTGCGTGTGCGTTCATATACTTCACTTAAATCTTTTGGATCAGCACTTAGGCAAAGTATTCTAGTTTGGATTATTACTTAACTTTACAACATCAAGAATTTCAGATTGCTAGGATATACACTTTCATACCAAGCTCCACCATATAACCGTTGTTGTGCAAGTAGTGAACACTCTTAAATTCGCTTGATCATCACTGTGCTGTTGTCACTTCTACCCGGTGTAAGTTTTTATTGGCCTTATTTCACTTCGGAAGGGTAAGAACTTTACTTGGGAAAGAAAATAGTGAGATTGAGTGATTTCCACATATATATATATGTTGCATAACTAACCATGACAGGATATTCAACAATTCGATCCTCTTGGTGTGAACAAAATAGGAATGAATCTTCAGTATTTCGTTCCTCATGGTGTGATTCCAAACCCAACAATTTGTCTCTTCCGTTCTATGGAAGTGAAGATCCAGAGGAGTATATTGAGTGGGAATGGCGATTGGAGAAAGAGTTTAGATTTCAGAAGCTTCCCAAAGACCAAGAAGTGATACGAGCCACTATGCAGTTTAAAGACTATGCTTATAGTTGGTGGCAACACTTATCTGGAAAACTATTCATTAGATCTTGGTCAAATTTGAAGGTGATCATGAGAAATGAATTTGTGCCAACCTATTATGAGCGGGAATTGCTTCACCATGTGGAGAGCATCACACAAGGGAGTACACTGTTCAAGATTACTATTATGAGTTGAAGCATGCATTCCGTCGTGCCGGTGTCACCAGTGAATTAAGGGAGAAGGCATATTTCAAACAAGGCTTGAATTATAAGATCGCTGTTGCACTTCAACATAAATATTTTAGTAGCATGCATGATCTTTTGAATTGTGCTATTAAGGAGGAGAAGAGACTTATGGAGAGACGTACATCACGGTTCAATCCATGTCCACACTTCAGCTCTTATGGTTCCACTAGTGTGACACATGAGAAGATGACCGAGCATGGGACTTTCCCTTCGGTTACGAAGACATGTACTGCTGCCCCATTGCTACAAACAAAACTTGAGATGCATCAAAACCCATGTGAGAATGAGAGCCACATAGCCAAATTGAGTGAGAGTGTTAAAAAGAGTGAGTTGTGTGATTCCACCATATATGAGTTTGAGAGCATCCAAATTGAGAGTGTGAGAGATACACCAAAAGAAAAGATGGAAGTAGAAGATAGACAAAGTGAGGTTGATTTTGGAACTAACACATTAATATCTACTTCTAGTGTTGTTTCTCACATTGTGCAGGTTGAAATTGAAGATGAGGAATTAAACATTCAACAACCGGCATCATTGAAAGTCAAAGATGAGGAGATAACCACGATTGCAGATGAAGTACTTGTTGTCCCGTTGTTACATCATGATGATTTAATACCTACAACACCAACATCAACTGAGGAGAACAACAAAGGTAACAATATTGGTGCTGAAATTAATTGTGAAACGGTGAGTACTTGTGAGAACTCATATGTGCGAATGAAAATTCCATATTCTGAAATTTCTTTGCTCAATTTACATAATGTGGAATTGATTACTCATAAGGAAGTTCTTACTCGAATATCTCCTAGTGATTCTTTGTACTATATCATGTTTGTTGATCCTAGAGAGCTATCTAGTGTGGTTGAGAATCTTGCTGAAATTTCATGTTTAAAATCACTAGTTAGTGCCTATGCCTACACATATAAGTTCAATTTGATCGGAGATTATGGTGTAGATGACAACTTTTATGTTTATCGAATATGCATTACATGTGATAAGCTTGCTGAGTTGAAATTGCATATTTTGGACAAACAATCTTTTATACCATGTCTTGATCACAATGAGATGAGGTTTAACAATAGTGCTTGCTGTTTAATAAGATTTCTTGTGCCTACTTGTTCTTTTTTCGATGAGCCATCATGTACAAATAATCAGAGTAGCGCAGTTGAAGCAAGGAAGGCACTTAAAATTTTCTCTTCCATATTTGAACCGTTTGATCTGGTTTTGCCCATTAATGACTTGTCCACGTACTTCGCAAAGTCGAGGACGACTTTTTCTTATGGGAGGGAGAATGGTGTGAATGAAAACATTGCAATGTATGCATTTGATAGCTGTTGTATTATCAATTGGTTTGTGCAAAATTGTGAGAATGACACAATAATTGATTCATACATATACCATGCATATGTGTTGTTCCTTTTATTTACTAAGCCTTCAGATATTCTTGATATGCTAAGCAAAAGAAGTGTTGATGACAAATATATATACCATGCATATACGTTGTATTCTTTGCTTAGTACAATTTCAGGCTATCAAAAACCGAGGACGGCTTTTCTTGAAGAAGGGGAGGATGATGAGGACATCGATAGAAATACCAAAGCTAGTAATGAGACTTCAATAACAGGACCAATAACAAGAGCACGAGCCAAGAAACTACAATCTCAGGTGAACTTGCTCCTTAATGAATATGTCATTAATTTTAAATGAGAATTTCATACTACCTAAAAACAATATTTTACTTGTGCTCAGGTTTGAAGAGTCAGCGATGGATGGAGATCAAGGATATGAGCTACAGAATTCAGCCCATGAACAGGCCATGAACAGTACCGTGAACAGTACAAGGCCCATGAACAGTAACCGTACGGCCCATGAACAGTAATCATGCTACAGTGCGCGTGGATAGTACCACATGGGAAGTTTAGTGTTGGATAGCCTTGGGCTGAGACTATATATTGAGGGGTAGACCCCCATTGTAAAGGGAATCACTTTTGATATTAAAAAAATACTCTTGTTCTTTCTGTTGGCCGAACAACATTGAAGGAATTGGGAGTTAGTCAAAAATCAAGATCGTTCAACCTTTCCGCTGGGGGTGGGGAGCGATAGAACTTCATCTGGTGGTCGTGAAGTTCAACACGTGTGATTGGGCGAATTATAGAGTGCTAACTCTTGCATTGGCAACGGGGATCACTACGATTCATCAATTCCACGTGAGTATCTTGATCCTACGTCGAGAAGATCGGGCGACCCCGTATCACTTGGTGATTATCATCAATGCACTCTGGGGTTATAGCAATCACTATATTGATCTTTACATGTTTTGTTCTCTTGTTCAGCACTGTACTAAATATGCACTAGCTCATAGCATTAGCTCTGTAATACCAAATGATTAAATCTATCCTTGGCATATTGAATGAATATGGGTTAGCAGAAAATGCATTTGGAAGTCCTGTAGTTTAGTGAAATGTTGAATTCAGCTTTTTTCCTTAAGGTGGCTATTTGAGCCCATTTTCTGTCGGTTGAAAGTAATATCTCTTCTATCGACTTTAGTGAGGTGAATATCTGATGTGGTGAGCTGACGACCTCTCAGTGGACTGATCAGCTGGGACATCTGGCATGTCAATTGTCCATAACTACCTAGAATTGATTCCATATATTATATAGTATAGGAGTTATGGTTGTGAAATCTTTAGTGTATTGGTTTATAGGATTACCACAGCATTTACCATTGCATAGGGCCATGCCTACTTCTTTGTAATATGTTCTTATTTTATAAAAAAAACATGTAAAACTATATTAAATAATTGGAATGAAGTATTCATTTATTATTTCTTGTGTTGCAGAAAATGTTGCTTCCTTGTGGCCTCCCTCTTGAGAGATATGAAGACTGAGGCCTTGCTGCACGTGTTATGGTGCAACGCCACAGCAGATTGTGTTGCAATGTAGGCTGGTGTAGTAGCCAAAAGTTGGAGCAGATTAAAAGAAGTGATTCTATGTGCTGACATCTTTAGGCGGTGTGTGCCCTCGTTAATATTTGGAAGGTGCTTCTTGATCTTATATTCTTGTGTTCTTAACTGTGTTTTTCATGACCGTGTACGTGCTCTGGTTGATATGATTATGTACTAATTTTAGGAAAGTAACACTTCAATATTTTTGTAGACTTCAGATGTGATTGTACTATCTTGTGTGCTTGAAACTGATATCCTTATCATGTTAGGACCATGTGGGATAAGATGATTTTTTTTCAGTTCTTATTTTGTATAGGTTGCTATCTTGCTCAACTGTGCTTTTTTCTTCGGAAGTTATCAGTAAGTTGCTTTACCCTTATTCCCTCTTCCAACTTTTGTTCTCATTGCAATGGTTGCGTTTCTTTGTCAAGGGAAAGTTGAGTATCTGCCACTTCGTAGAGTGGTCGTTTGAGTATTTGTTATTTTGTAGAATGCAATCAATAATTTACTACTCTATAGGATGGACAATATATTTATGATATTCTTCTGCATTTTCTAGGCCTTTTCCACCATTTTTCTGTTTATAGGTAGTGTGGAATGGGAGGAAGAGGCCGTGGAATGGACAGGGAGACTATCATGAAACAGGCGCACAAGGAATTCACCTTATTTGGCCAATGCGATACCCAAATATTTTTCCACTCAATACCGCCCATCGTCGCATGAAAATATTGTCGAACGAAAAACAATAGCACTACTCTCCCCTCTGCAACTGCTATTATCATTGTGTTTCATGAACAATTTGTAAGCTGATCGCACTGAAAACATACCTTTCTCATCAAAATGCCGCCCACGAAATCATCAACACCATCTCGCAAAGGAATGCCCAGGATTAGTCATGCGTCTTCCTCGCTAAAACACTAGTGTACTAGACCTTCATCCCAATCTCCATTGCTTGGATCCATGAGATCAGAAACCTTCCAGATCAAGTGCTATTCTTTTGGTGAAAGCACTTGTCATATTTCTGGGCAACCAGGGATCCTCCTAGATATCGATAGTGGTACCCTCTCCTACTCACCAAGTAATTCCTTTCTAAGTCGACCGTACCTTCCTTTGGTCTAACCAGCTTATCCCAAGAAAGCCAATGCATTTTGTAACCATCTTGTTGGTTACTCCACCAGTAGCAACATATCATCGAGTTCAATTCACCACACAAGCTTTTAGTTAGATCAAAGCAGGACATCACATAAGTTGGAATTGTGATGAGGGCATCCCTAACACTTATACATCTTCTCCTATTGGTGGTCATGCACATACTGAGATGGACGCCATAAGTGAAGCTGCAAGTAATACAAGTGCTGATGAGGACATCCCTTTTACATATACATCTTTCACTCCCAGCATGCATGAGAATAACCAAGAACTAGAGGGTCCAATGACGAGGGCAAGAGCCAAGCGTTTAAACAAACAGTTGCTTTTGTTTCTTAAGGAGTTTCCTTTAATTGATGATGAACTTGGAATACTATCTCATGCTAGTATTTTATGTATTCTTAGGTATGACTCATGTGAAGATTTGGGAGAGCAAAAGGGAGAAGCCCAAGGACTTAAACTACAAGTTTTAGATAAGATTTTCAAGCCAAATTCAGACTTCCAATGTGCTCAACCCAATTCAAACTCGGATTCAACTCAGGATTCAATTCGGATTCGGTTCGGGATAGCCTGACTGACAGTTACTAAAAAGGCCATAACTTTCACAAACGGAGTCCAATTTAGGTGGTTGGAAAGATAATTTCAAGGGCTACGTAATGGATCTAGTCTCACCTTCAAAATCATCACGGATAAAAAGTTATGACCGAAATAATATGACAGGTGAAAAATATAGTTTCCTTTTTGTGAGAGTTCGTATCCAAAACCATATAGGGTTGAGTTGTACTTGGTTTGGGGACCATATGGACGTTCCAAGGGACTATATAAGCCTTGTTTTGGCAGCCTTTAGGGGGAACCAATTTTATGCATAAGATTGAAATATATCTATTGCTTGTTCTTTCAACACCAGAATTCATGCGAGGACTTTGAGAGAGAACTAAGCGATCCATTGTTCATTCTGCAATTCAAGGTCAAGCCGTCGTTCCATTGGGAATTGGGGACTTGGTGTTTGTCGTTTGTGGTCTCACGATGAACAATTATCCGGTGTGTCTTGGACGTATCCCGAATAGTTGAGGGTTCGTGCATTGGCGCGAGTGTTCAACTAGCGACATCGTCTACTTCGCATCAACTATCCACGGTTCCTCACTGAGAAGATCGGGACCCCTCCCCATATCAAATTGCCTGGGCACAAGCTTTGAGTAGAAGCTCCTTCCCCGCCTTTGACAGCAATTTTTCCTTCCATCCCTGAATACACTTCCAAACTTTATCCTTGATACTGGGAGCACCACCCGCGCGTTGCTGCAGGGTTGAAGGTTCCGTAAAAAACATGTTTGAAAAATTTCATTATCAACAAATTGATGTTTTCATTTGTTTGATTTATCTACTACTTAAATTATTGGACTGTAAATTATAGTTGTAGGAGTAATAAAAGGAGTTTTTGTGAAAAATGTGATTTTTAAACTCAAATATCTCAAAATGACATGTCATAAAAAGAATATTTCATGGCAAATAAAATTAAGTCATTCAATTAATTCCTATGATATTACATGTCGGGACCTGGAATTTAAGTTTCGAACCTTTATGTGTATACCATACCAGTTCCATGATCAGTGGCTAGTACACATATTCAACATCATTTATATGCCATCCATGCACTCAAAAATAAACGGAGTTGCATATAGTAATAAACATGTGAACATAGACTGCAAACATGCCACCAAGTTTTCGACAAGAGGGCTGATCGGCCAAATAGTTTGCATAATAAGCAAATAGTAGCGGAATAAATGGTAAATTAGGTAAAAATTTCAGCAAGCATGCCTCAGCCCCCTTATGCAACTAATTGGAGTTAAACCTTATTAAATGATGTCATCTTCTCCAAAACCCACGTTGTAAAAGTATCCAGTCAGGAGATCTTTTCTTCTTACTCTGATAGTATTCAACAAGCAATTATGAGTACAAAATTATACTCCGCAAGACTTTATAGCAAAGTTTATAGTATGCAAGCTAAAACAAAAAGTTAGCTGCCTATTCTAGTTTAATTGGCACAAAACAAGTTTTCATTTGTAATAGAGAGTAATAGATTGCAATCGAAGGTTGTAAGAGCATTTGACATTTGGTAAAAAGTAACAAGTAGATAACATAAACATACCACAAATGGGACTCCATAGCCACAAATATCGACATTCGCATACTCATGACCAAAAGTAATTAAGTGGATACCTTCTGTTGTGGCTACAGACCAAACAGAGAGAGATGGTAGTGGAGAGTCGGGAGTGAATGATAGTAATGGCTTAGCCCCCTTCCATGGCCTGTGTTCCATACATATATACATGGGGAGTGCTTTTACAATTATACCCTTACATCTGAGTATCCCCTTCAGGGGCATTTACATCATTGCACATGGCCTATTCTGGGCCTTACAACCCTCTACCAGGCCTGCTGGGTTCAGGTGGGGGCCAC
Source organism: Dendrocalamus sinicus (assembly GCA_036346575.1). Taxonomy (NCBI): domain Eukaryota; kingdom Viridiplantae; phylum Streptophyta; class Magnoliopsida; order Poales; family Poaceae; genus Dendrocalamus; species Dendrocalamus sinicus. Next base: position 9,455,884 of record CM070669.1, on the reverse strand, counting down.
CCCTACAACACCTTCCATTCCCAACAAGTCCTGAAAACATAAGACTAGCTTTAGTGACATCACTAAGCTTTGCTCATAACCAGGGCATGGCTATTCAAATAGATTATACACTCTGCAGAGATTATACAACTTTATCCATAAGATATGTTCATCTTATATTGCTAAGCTATTAACACACTTCGTTTGGTGTTTAGGAAAGCGAGCATGAAAAGGCTTTTATATTGCTCGACCCCAACCTTGTCCCACCCAATGGATTTTCGTCCTCGGGAGTTAGAACAACATTAAACCCCAAGGAATCCACCGTTGTGTCAGAGGTTTTGGCCCTATACATACATATGACAGGAACCCCCTAGAGCAACCGTACTGGTGCCCGCATAACTCTAATATACTATAGGTATAAGACTAGACCCAAATAACTTATTACACTAGTGTCTTTCCATAAAAGGCACTTATGGTTATACGAAAGACTTAGATCAGCCACATATAAGTTCACAGTCCTTAATCAACTTGGGTGATAGTCTCCATCAATCTATAACTACTTGGAAGTTACCTCTCACAACACAAGTTATACAAATATCTCGCACAAGTCAAACCATAATTTTTTAGTTTTATTTTCTAAGTAAAATATCAAAGGTGACTCCACTAGTCGAATAACATAACCATTCCCAATATTTGAATATGAGCCCAACTAATCTTCTAGTATACGGAAAATCCAAGCACGACTAAGCATCTATATCACATATATGGTCTAAAATTTCACAATTAAGCATATGAGTTGTGGATATCATTTCTATGGCTACAAGTTCCAAGATGGTTGTCATGCAGTAGTTGGGTAAAAGCTACTAACCTAACAACATAGTAATTTTTACCAAAATTATGCGTATGCACAATAATTTTGAACACAACATACATAAAAGTGAAAAATATGGGATCAACATGGTCAAAGAGGGTGTTTTCCTTGCTATTTAACACTTGTCTCTTGCTCTGGATCAATCTTGAAGCATTTCTGGTACATCAGTATATATAGTATAAAGCCAAATAACACAAATACATATCAAATAAATTAAAAAAGAGATGAAATTCAATTTGTTGTATAATATAAAATATCATGATTTTATAAAAAATTATAAATAAGTTTCACTCAATTTGGAGTTCATATGCAAAAATTATAAGTATTTGAAGTTTCGCTGGAAGAGAAAATCTTGAAAAAGAAAAGAGAAAGCAATGTACATAGTTTTTCAATTTAATTTCTATTGGAAAATTGGCTTTTATTGCATCATCAAGCTGACAGGTGGGGAGGGTCTATAGGGACGTGGGACATGAATGTCACCGACTCAACTTAACTTTTGGTTTAATTACAAATCCTATCATTAGCTTAACATAAGATCAAATAGAATAAATTAACATTAATTAAATCATTAGTGATAATCCTATTTCTAATCTCATGGGTCCACCTATCAGTGGTAGAAAACAAAAAAGTTCGCTGCCAGCCATGGCTGAGATTGTTTCTGAGCTCATTGACGGCGAGGGAGGGACGGAGGGGCAAGAGTGAGCTCGGGAATGGATAGAGGAGGTCATGATGAAGCTATTGGTAGCAGTGTCAGATGTAACACCCCAGCTAGACAACTAAATACACCTCACAAAATTTCGACAGAACCTCCTTGTGTAGTTATCTTTGTTGCAGGTTTCAACAAACAGCTCTAATAAATAAAGGTAAGCCAACTTGTAATATGATCAAGACCTAATCAAAACTTATTATTCATTACTATGACATCCATAGTGACTAACATCTAAGACATAAATCAAGAGCATCCTAAATTTTCTATTCATTTACTACAGTTTACTTCCAACAAGCAATAATCATAAAAGTATTTAAAGTAATTCATTCATCTACTAATTAATTTTTCCTTTCTTCCCATTGTGGGTAGATCGTGCAAAAGTGCAACAAGACTAATCCATCTTTTCCTCCAAGCATGCCGATCTCGTAAGGGTATCTAAAACACAACAAACAATAAGGGTGAGTGCAAAGACTCAGCAAATATAATAACTGGTAACAATAGCATACATGTACACAACTCCATAAGGAACACCGAACAGTTACTTTACAAACACATGCTATGCAATATGCTCAAAAAGATCTTTATCTTTATCGGTAATGCAAGGTGTGCATCCATCGATGCACACCCATGCCTGTACCATCTGGTACAGGGACCAATGCCCATACTCCGCAAGTATGGGGACCTAAGCCCATGCTCTTCAAGCATGGGGACCTTTAGCCCGTCATCAACATGACGGGGACCTCAGCAGTTGCTTGGTCATCACATGACCAAGACTTCAATAAGCCAACATGATACATATGTATGAAAGTGTCAATTTAATAGAAACATGCATCCACAACAACATTGCACATGAACGACCTATTCATACTACACTGTTCACAATCATGGACTTCATAACTTTCAAATAACCATGAATACACGTAACTCATACCACTACAAACCATGAACATTACCAATTATGCCCTCATCACAATCATGAACACACAATTGCTTATAATATATATATATATAACATTGACATTCTATAATATCTATTAAATCCGTCATTATACTTGCCTTAACCGCGAGAGGACGAGGGACATGCAAAAGGTGCTGCCCCTGGAACCAGTCCACCACCTGAATAATAATTAGAACGCACGCTAAAAAAATAGTAGTGGACCATAGACTATGTAAAAACAACCACAAACTCGCAAAAATATCTAACTCGGTTCCAACCCCAAATATTAAAGGTCGATCTGCCCCCCTCTGGACAATCAACTTCAAAAATCCATATCTATTGGTACAGGAGTCCAATAAGATGTTCTTAGACTTTCTGGAAAGGTAATTAAATTCTCCAACTAAGCCTAGTTGGTGAGTCTCTCTGAATCGGCCAAACAATACCCCCCACAATCCAGTTTATAAAACATCAATTTCACATCGGGTTCTTTGGACAGACTACTAAAAATACCATAACTTTCAGTACGAGTATCCGAATCATGAGTTCTTGAGCTTTCTGGAAAGCTGAGATAGTGATCTACAACTTTCATTATACTTAGCTTCTCTGGTTCTCCCTTTTTCTAATCGCTTAACACAAATTACCAAAACCTGACAGAAAACCCACAAATCTGCATAACAGTCCCACTAATAAAATCATAACTTTTGCTATAGAGGTTCAACAATGTGTTCTAGCACTTCACGGAAAGATGGCGACATCCTCTACATTACTCTAGGTGACGTCCAGAACTGAATCTGCACGTAACTACATCAAAACGACTGTCTAACGTAATCTGTCCTGAGCAGACCACAATACCGACAAAGCTACAACAATTAAATATGCATCTAACTGGGGGAAATAGGGGTTACTCTTGACGAACCGTTGAAAAACACGATGAACACCATGTGATCTCTCTCCCACTTCCTTTTCCCTTCTTTCCCTTCCTCTTCTTCTTCTTTCGGGCCAAAAATATCTCCCAACGATCGATCTCCTTCCTCCACTTGGCCGGCACCAACGCGGACCCTCTTCGCCAGCAACAGGGGGCTTCAACGGAGGATGAGGCGCTGCTGGACAAGATGGAGGCACAAGGGAGCCAGCCAAAGGAGGCGAGGAGGTGGCGGCCACAAAGGAAGAAGGGGGAGGGAAGTTTGGGGAGGCGGCTAGTGTTTGGGGGAGGGGCGCCTCCCCCTATGGCTGGCCACCACTTGGGCCAAGGCCCAAGCCCAGTTGCTGGGGTTTTGCAGACTTTCCCCTCTAAAATCCCTGTTAAAGTCTTTTCTATCTGGTCCTCCCCGATTAATCTATTCTCTCTCGATTCACATTTGGGGTATTACATTCTACCCCCTTAAACGGAATTCGACCCCGAATTCTATCCACGCTTACACCAAGGTATAATCACAGCTAATACTTAATCATATTAACACGCACCTATTGTGAATAATTCTAGATATTGCTCACGCATGCGAGACTCCAATTCCCAAGTGGCCTCTCTCTCTCTCTCTGTCTGCTGCAACCAAAGCACCTTGACATACTTTAAAGTTTTATTCCTCAATGCTTTTTCTGATCTTTCCAAAATTCGCACTGGCTTGGACTCAAAGGACAGATCCTGTTCAAGTATTAATGGTTCTAGTGAAACATGAAGCTCCGGATCTCACAGGTACTCCCTCAACATGGACACGTGAAACATGTTATGCACCCCGCGCATAGACTTTGGAAGATCCAAGCGGTATGCCAACTTCCTGATCTGAGCCAAGATCGTGAAAGGCCCGACGTACTTCGGGCTAAGCTTTCCTTTGGTACCGAACCTCACCACACCCTTGGTGGGAGATACTCTCAAGAGCACCTGATCCCCCACCTCAAATTCCAGATCCCTTCTTCTCACATCTGCATAACTTTTCTGCTTGCTCTAGGCGGCCAACAGATTCTGTCTCAACATGCCACTTGTTCAACTGTCTTTTGGACCCAATCCGGGCCCAAGACCGCTTCCCAGCAAAGGGGTGACCTGCATTTACACCCATACAACACTTCGAATGGTGCGGCTTTAATACTTGAATGGTAGCTGTTATTATAAGCAAATTCCGCTAAAGGCAGCTGATCTTCCCAACTATCCTTCCAAGACAAAACACAGGACCGCAACATGTCCTCCAAGGTCTGAATGGTGCGCTCTGTCTGTCCATCTGTCTGTGCATGAAATGCTGTACTCAGATGGAGTTGGGTGCCCAGCGCACTCTGCAAACTCTCCCAGAACATGGAGACAAACTTGGTGTCTCTGTCAGAAATAATGGTCTTTGGCACACCATGGAGCCTCACAATCTCACGCACATAGATAGGAGCCAGGTCACTTGCTAAGTTGGTCATGCGGATAGGAATGAAGTGCGCTGATTTGTTGAATCGATCCACTATCACCCAAACTGCATCCTTGCCTCACGGTGATCGAGGCAACGCAACCACAAAGTCCATAGAAATATCATCCCAAGGCCATTGAGGGACCTCTAATGGCTGCAATAACCCTGCAGGTCGTTTATGTTTTACCTTCACTTGCTGACAAGCACCACTAGAGGCTACATAATTAGCTATATCCACTTTCATTCTTTTCCACCAGAAGTTCTGCTTCAAATCATGGTACATCTTTGTCTTACCCGGATGAACAGTATATGGGGTGCGATGTGCCTCTCTCAAAATATCACCTTTAACCTCCGCTTTCTGTGGCACACAAAGGCGACCCTTAAATCGCAATGCACCAGACCCATCCAAACTGAAATCCCCTTCCTTGCCCATATCCATACGCTTCCTGACCCTCTGCAATAATTGATCATACTATTGTGCTTCCCACACACGCTCTAGAATGGCTAACTCTAAGATCAACTATGTCTCCACTCGTGCTGTGCCCGCATAGCAATAAGATATCCCCATGTGGTCGAAATCAGCGATAAGGCAATCCAGAGTAGCAGGCGTCGCCTTGCGGCTAAGAGCATCAGCCACCACATTGGCTTTGCTTAGGTGGTATTGGATTGTGAGATCGTAATCCTTGATCAGCTCTAGCCACCTGTGCTATCTCAAATTCAAATCCTTCTGGGTAAAAATATACTTAAGACTCTTGTGATATGTGAATACATCACAAGCCTCACCATACAGGTAGTGTCTCCAAAGTTTCAATGCAAACACTACGGCGGCCAACTCTAAATCATGGGTTGGATAATTATGCTCATGTTTCTTCAGTTGCCTCGATGCGTAAGCTATAACCTTACCATCTTGCATGAGGATACAACCCAATCCAATTCGAGAAGCATCGAAGTAAACCGTGAACAATCAACTTCAAAAAATCCATATCTATTGGTACATGAGTCCAATAAGATGTTCTTAGACTTTCTGTAAAGGTAATTAAATTTTCCAACTAAGCCTAGTTGGCGAGTCTCTCTGAACCGGCAAAACATACCCCCCACAAGCCAGTTTATAAAACATCAATTTCACATCTGGTTCTCTGGACAGACTACTAAAAATACCATAACTTTTAGTACAAGTGTCTGAATCATGAGTTCTTGAGCTTTCTGGAAAGTTGAGATAGTGATCTACAACTTTCATTATACTAAACTTCTCTGGTTCTCCCTTTTTCTAATCGCTTAACACAAATTACCAAAACCTAACAGAAAACCCACAAATCTGTAGAACAGTCCCACTAATAAAATCATAACTTCTGCTACAGAGGTCCAACGACGTGTTCTAGCTCTTCATGAAAAGATGGCGACGTCCTCTACATTACTCTAGGAGATGTCCAGAACTGAATATGCATGTAACTACATGAAAACGACTGTCTAACGTAATCTGTCCTAAGTAGACCATAATACCGACAAAGCTACAACAATTAAATATGCATCTAACTGAGGGAAACAGGGGTTACTCTTGATGAACCACTTAAGAACATGATGAACACCACGCAATCTCTCTCCCACTTCCTTTTCCCTTCTTCCCCTTCCTCTTCTTCTTCTTCTTGGCCAAAAATACCTCCCGGCGATTGATCTCCTTCCTCCACTTGGCCGGCAGCAACGGGGACCCTCTTTGCCAGCAGTAGGGGCTTCAACAGAGAATGAGGCACTGCTGGACAAGATGGAGGTACAAGGGAGCCGGCCAAAGGAGGAGAGGAGGTGGCGGCCACAAAGGAAGAAGGGGGAGGGAAGTTGGGAGAGGCGGCTAGGGTTGGGGGAGGGGCGCCTCCCCCATGGCCGACCACCACTTGGGCCAAGGCCCAAGCCTAGGTTGCTGGGGTTTTGCAGAGTTCCCCCTCTAAAATCCCTGTTAAACTCTTTTCTATCTGGTCCTTCTCCCCGATTAATCTATTCTCTCTCGATTCACATTTGGGGTATTACATCAGAGTTGGAGGCTCATCAAAATTGGGACAGTGGTGATGAGGAGCGGCTGCGATGGTTCGGTTGCGATGGCAGACATGAATGGGGAGGGAATAGGCCAGGAGAAGAGGCATACTAGCTTCAATGGGTCGCTGCTGAGCTAGAGATGTTGGCGTGGGGCCCTATGGTCACATGTGAAAGAGAATACATGGCAGTGAGGAGCAGTGCTAGCACAGAGACGATGAAGATGGCAAAAAGGCCAGACTCATAGAGGCAAGTGGTACATGTGAACTAGGAGCTCACCACGATCACGCTGAGGGTTTGGCGATGATAGAGGAGATCACGCTAAGGGCTCTCCATGATGAGAATGGACTGAAAAGAAGTATATCAATGAGTTTAGGAGAGTAAGGTGATACTAAAAAGGACCATGGCCAAGGTTGAAGCTTATCGGGGCATAGGAATGGTGGCAGTGGCGAAGCTAACCAGTGCGGGGAGGACCACGCGGGCATCAGCATTGTGCTACAGGAGGAATGAAATCAAGTGAGGGGTTTTGAAGGACAGATCGAATGGCGCAAGATGACATGACTGTCGAGGTTAGAGCTCACCTGAATTAGTAGGCCATGGTAGAGCGTGATGGAAGGTGCGCATCGGAGTCAAAAATGATGATGGCATTGCAGCAGCTCAATGGAGGAGACAAGCTGCTGATTGTCAAAATGGAATCCGCGAAGAGCGGCTACAGTTTCAACGCTATCGGGTAACTGTGAGGCCATCCGATTTCACCAGTATGAAATCACAAGTCACTCAGAGGCAAATACATAGAAAAAGCATGTCAACCAAGAGGCTCAATAGCATGGCGTGCCACTCAGAGGCTAGTACATAGAGAAGCATGAAGCTTATACACAGAAAAGCATGATGGTTGGTTCCAAGCTGCAGAAGTTCAATCTACTAGAGCAGCACATAACTAGGTCTGATAAATCGATAGTACGGTTTAGCGTTAACTATGTCACTTGCATGGCACAAAGGGGTTTTAGGGACTGTTCTTTTGGGCTTTTCAAATCGGCTTTTGGCTTCTGCTACAGTACCTAACTTTCAAACGGAGTATTTTTCTCAAGACGGGGTCTACAAGTTAAACGATCTACACGTTAAAAGCCCAATATTTGTACCAGCCAAAATCGCAAGTGAGTATCTGTCTCTCCGTAATCTGTACCGTAAACAGCCAAAATTCAAAAATTTCATCCAAAAGCCACAAGCCGCAGCTGAAAAGAACATGCCCTTATTTGGATCTTCTGTGAATTTTCTAGGATTTAAAAAGAAATCTCAAAAATAAAAGTATTTTTGTGAAAAAATTTAAGACCGGCTTTGAGTTGGAAATATTTTCTGAAGTCTAAAACAGCTCCAGAAGTTTCTACAAATTGTTCTTGAATTTTTAGATTTGCTATTTTCTAAGTACTTTTGAAGCTTCCTAGTATTTATGAAAAATATAAAATGAAATTTAACCTACGTCAAGCCCAGATCAAATCCACCCCTCCCAATTTAATCTCAGCCGCCCATTACCACTTACCCCTCCATTTCTCGGGCGACAACCCTGATTTCCTCCTTGTGCCACATGGTGTTCATCTACCCTCGAGTCAGCTCCTTCTTCCTCCTCCCTTTCTTCAACCTCTGGCCGAGCCAGCTTTGCCGCGCGCGCCTAAGCTTCATTACTCCACCCTTCGTCCGTTATTCCTTGGCATTAATGGCCATTGAGTGCCCCTCGTCACTCTCCATCAACCTCCGCTGTTTCCCTTCTGCTTTAAAACCCCATTCCGCTGTTATGCGCCATTCATGGCCACCTTTACTTTGCCTAGTAACAGCAGGAATTCCCCTCACCCTGAGCTCCTATAAAAGCCCCCCCTCCATTCCCTCCTTATGCTGCTTTCCCTTCCCTCAGTTTCTTGACTCCACGCCCAAGACCCACTAGAACCCCATCGCCGACTGCTGAAGGTCCTTTGGCGAGAAATCACCATCGCCACAGTCCAACCGATCCACCTCTGCCACTTCTTCTTCACCACCGACCGCTCGAAGGCCGTGCCGAGATACCCAACCCTCTCTGTATTTCTTCAACTGCGGTAGCCTTTGACTTCGACCCTTACCATGTCCGACTAGTGTAGTCCCATGATTACAATAGCCTGTTCGACTACTTTAATCCTTTCAAGCAATCCTTCCAACCATTGCTGTCAACCGCTGCTTTTAACCACTCCATTCGACCACATCCGCTTCTGACCTCTGCTGCTTTCGCTTTTGACCACTGCCATTTTTAACCACTCCGACTACCTCTGACCTTCGCATACGACCAGTGCAAACAACCGACCACCTATACACTCTAAAGCCTTTGACCACTCTCAAAACTCTATAGCCTCCAACCACTTTATAGCTTTCGACCACTCTGACGACTCTTTAGACTTTGACCACTCTATAAGCCTTTTAACCACCAACTTTTGACCACAGTTGGTTTTTAACCACTTTAATCCTTTCGACAACCCCATCCGACCACTCTTAGCATTTCAACCGCATATAGTTTCGACCAAGTATAATTTCTAACCACAGTTGTTAGAATAGCTAAAGCCTATCGAACACATATAGCTTTTGACCACCAAGCTTCGATCATTGAGCTTTCAACTACTCTTGTTTCGACCACTCTCTTGCTTTCGACCACCTGAAGATCCACCCAATGTAACTACTTTGACCACGATATAACCTCCAATCTGTTCGACAACACCACAACTTTTCTGACAATTGCTTTGCTGACTACTACAAGCTTTTGACCACATATATCCTTTGACCTCTAAGCCTCTCATCACATCTTGAGCTAAAAAGAGTGTTTCCACTCTCTAAGCCTCTCAAGGATCTACAAAGAGCGAGCTAAAAAGATTCATGATCGTCACATCTTGAGGCGTGATTTCCACCCTGGAGAGCTTGTCTTAGTTTTTGACTCAAGGTTCCATTTGTTCCCTGTGAAGTTTAAGTCTAGATGGTTTGGGCCCTGTTTAGTCAAGAAAGTGCTTAGCAGTGGAGCTTTTGAGGTTGAGAGTCAATCTGGGGATATTTTCAAGGTTAATGGGCACAGATTGAAACATTATTTTGTTGGGGAACCTTTTCCTGAGCTTAATGAGGAGGACAGTGCTGGAGATCAAGTCAGTCCTGACCTTGACCCTCCTCATTCTTTTAAGCCTACGTGATATTAATTTGATGGTCAAGCTAAGGTTTATGCATGAATGATTCTTTAGCATGTTTCTTTTATCTAGCTGAAGTTGATCATGGCCAGTACAATTTCGTGCATGGGTTGGATTCGATTGAGCTGTTATATTTAGCTGACTGAATACTTTCTGTATAAGATCATTGTCTTGGTGAAACTTTGCACCACATCGGGTTCCAACGGGTACAACAAGCTGCATGCGCACAAAATCAAGGCTCGAAATGAAACCGCATCCAAAATAGACCGAATCGACATCTGCGTGCCCCGCTCACAAAAACTTGGTTTTGGATCGGTGCGAGTCGGTGCGAAACTTTCCTCCACAACAGATTCCGACGGCATCGTAAACTCCATGCGTACGAAATCAAGTCACGAAATGAAACTGAGTACAACACCCCGATTGGACTTCGTATGCATCCTCTGGCACATTACGGCATGTATTCCGAATCCGTACGAGTCCGTATGAATGTTTCCTCGACGTCACGTGCCGACGATATTACAAACACCACGCGAACAAAATTGAGTCACCAAATGAAAATGGGAGCAAAACAACTCAAATTGACTTCACGTACGGCGTAGCTCGTTTTGGTACACATTTCAAATCCGTCCAAGTCGGTGTGAGACTTTCCTCATCCATGGCTTCCGACAGCGTCACAACCTTCGTAATGATGAAATCAAGGCACAACACGAAACTAAGTGCGAACACCTCGAATGGAGTACATATGCACCCCAGCTCATTTCGGCACCGATTTAGAATCCATTCGAGTTGGTGTGAAAGTTTCCTCCACAATGGGTTCCAACTGGTACAATAAATTCCGTGCGTACAAAATCAAGGCTCGAAATGAATGTGGGTGCCAAACGCGCTGAATCGACGTCACGTTCACCCTTGCTCACATCGGCACGATTTTCAGATCCACGTGAGTCGGCGCAAAACTTTCCCCCACAGCTGTTCGGACAGGTACGATAAGCTCGATTCATAAGAAATGAAGGCACGAAATAAAACTTAGTGCCCAACGCACCGAGTGGACATCGTACGCACCCTCGCTGAGCTCAGCACGGATTTCAAATCCGTCTGAGTCAACGTGAGACTTTCATCCGCAGCGTGTTCCTCCGGAACCGTAACATCTAGGGGCGTGAAATCGAGGTAGAAAATTAAACTGAGCGCCAAACACCTCGGATGGACTACACATGCACCATTGCTCATTTCAGCGTAGATTTGGATCTGCCCGAGTCGGTGTAAAACATTCCTCCATAGCGGGTTCCGGCGGCATCGTAAACTCCACGCGCATCAAATCGAGTCACGAAATGGAACCGAGTGCAACACCTTGATTGGACTTCATGTGCGCCTAGCTCATTGTGACATGTACTCGAATCCGTCGAGTCTGTATGAAACTTTCGTCAACGTCGGTATCGGCGACATTACAAACACCGTGTAGACAAAATCGAGTCACCAATTGAAATTGGGAGCTAAACAACCCAAATGTGCCGTATGCGGCTTAGCTCGTTTTGGTACACATTTCAAATCTATCCAGTCGGTGTGAGACTTTCCTCCTCTACGGTATCGGCGGCACCACAGCCTCCGTGAGAATGAAATCGTGGCACTAAATGCAACTAAGTGCACAACACCTCGAATGGGCGACATCTGCACCTAGCTCATTTTGGCATGGGTTGGATTCGATTGGAGTCGTGTGAAACTTTGCACCACATCGGGTTCCAACCGGTACAACAAGCTGCACGCGCACAAAATCAAGGCTCGAAATGAAACCGCATCCAAAATAGACCGAATCGACATCTGCGTGCCCCGCTCACACCGACTTGGTTTTGGATCGGTGCGAGTCGGTCGAAACTTTCCTCCACAACAGATTCGGCGGCATCGTAAACTCCATGCGTACGAAATCAAGTCACGAAATGAAACTGAGTACAACACCCCGATTGGACTTCGTATGCATCCTCTGGCACATTACGGCATGTATTCCGAATCCGTACGAGTCCGTATGAATGTTTCCTCGACGTCACGTGCGGCGATATTGCAAACACCACGCGAACAAAATTGAGTCACCAAATGAAAATGGGAGCAAAACAACTCAAATTGACTTCATGTACGGCGTAGCTCGTTTTGGTACACATTTCAAATCCGTCCAAGTCGGTGTGAGACTTTCCTCGTCCATGGCTTCCGACAACGTCATAACCTTCGTAACGATGAAATCAAGGCACAACACGAAACTAAGTGCGAACACCTCGAATGGAGTACATATGCACCCCAGCTCATTTCGGCACCGATTTAGAATCCATTCGGGTTGGTGTGAGAATTTCCTCCACAATGGGTTCCAACTGGTACAATAAATTCCGTGCGTACAAAATCAAGGCTCGAAATGAATGTGGGTGCCAAACGCGCTGAATCGACGTCACGTTCACCCTTGCTCACATCGCACGATTTTCAGATCCACGTGAGTCGGCGCAAAACTTTCCCCACAGCTGTTCGGAGAGTGCGATAAGCTCGATTCATACGAAATGAAGGCACGAAATAAAACTTAGTGCCCAACGCACCGAGTGGACATCATACGCACCTCGCTGAGCTCAGCACGGATTTCAAATCCGTGCGAGTCAACGTGAACTTTCATCCGCAGCGTGTTCCTCGGAACCGTAACATCTAGGGCGTGAAATCGAGGTAGAAAATTAAACTGGCGCCAAACACCTCGGATGGACTACACATGCACCATTGCTCATTTCAGCGTAGATTTGGATCTGCCCGAGTCGGTGTAAAACATTCCTCCATAGCGGGTTCCGGCGGCATCGTAAACTCCACGCGCATCAAATCGAGTCACGAAATGGAACCGAGTGCAACACCTTGATTGGACTTCATGTGCGCCCTAGCTCATTGTGACATGTACTCCGAATCCGTCTGAGTCTGTATGAAACTTTCGTTAACGTCTGGTATCGACGACATTACAAACACCGTGTGGACAAAATCGAGTCACCAATTGAAATTGGGAGCTAAACAACCCAAATGTACTTCGTATGCGGCTTAGCTCGTTTTGGTACACATTTCAAATCTATCCGAGTCGGTGTGAGACTTTCCTCTTCTACGGTATCGACGGCACCACAGCCTCCGTGAGAATGAAATCGTGGCACTAAATGCAACTAAGTGCACAACACCTCGAATGGACGACATCTGCACCCTAGCTCATTTTGGCATGGGTTGGATTCGATTGGAGTCAGTGTGAAACTTTGCACCACATCGGGTTCCAACCGGTACAATAAGCTGCACGCGCACAAAATCAAGGCTCGAAATGAAACCGCATCCAAAATAGACCGAATCGACATCTGCGGTGCCCCCGCTCACACCAACTTGGTTTTGACGGCATCGTAAACTCCATGCGTACGAAATCAAGTCACGAAATGAAACTGAGTACAACACCCCGATTGGACTTCGTATGCATCCTCTGGCACATTACGGCATGTATTCCGAATCCGTACGAGTCCGTATGAATGTTTCCTCGACGTCACGTGCCGACGATATTGCAAACACCACGCGAACAAAATTGAGTCACCAAATGAAAATGGGAGCAAAACAACTCAAATTGACTTCATGTACGGCGTAGCTCGTTTTGGTACACATTTCAAATCCGTCCAAGTCGGTGTGAGACTTTCCTCGTCCATGGCTTCCGACAACGTCATAACCTTCGTAACGATGAAATCAAGGCACAACACGAAACTAAGTGCGAACACCTCGAATGGAGTACATATGCACCCCAGCTCATTTCGGCACCGATTTAGCATCCATTCGAGTTGGTGTGAAAGTTTCCTCCACAATGGGTTCCAACTGGTACAATAAATTCCGTGCGTACAAAATCAAGGCTCGAAATGAATGTGGGTGCCAAACGCGCTGAATCGACGTCACGTTCACCCTTGCTCACATCGGCACGATTTTCAGATCCATGTGAGTCGGCGCAAAACTTTCCCCCACAGCTGTTCGGACAGAGTGCGATAAGCTCGATTCATAAGAAATGAAGGCACGAAATAAAACTTAGTGCCCAACGCACCGAGTGGACATCATACGCACCCTCGCTGAGCTCAGCACGGATTTCAAATCCGTGCGAGTCAACGTGAACTTTCATCATGGCGTGTTCCTCGGAACCGTAACATCTAGGGCGTGAAATCGAGGTAGAAAATTAAACTGGCGCCAAACACCTCGGATGGACTACACATGCACCATTGCTCATTTCAGCGTAGATTTGGATCTGCCCGAGTCGGTGTAAAACATTCCTCATAGCGGGTTCCGGCGGCATCGTAAACTCCACGCGCATCAAATCGAGTCACGAAATGGAACCGAGTGCAACACCTTGATTGGACTTCATGTGCGCCTAGCTCATTGTGACATGTACTCGAATCCGTGCGAGTCTGTATGAAACTTTCGTCAGCGTCTGGTATCGGCGACATTACAAACACCGTGTGGACAAAATCGAGTCACCAATTGAAATTGGGAGCTAAACAACCCAAATGTACGTATGCGGCTTAGCTCGTTTTGGTACACATTTCAAATCTATCCGAGTCGGTGTGAGACTTTCCTCTTCTACGGTATCGGCGGCACCACAGCCTCCGTGAGAATGAAATCGTGGCACTAAATGCAACTAAGTGCACAACACCTCGAATGGGCGACATCTGCACCTAGCTCATTTTGGCATGGGTTGGATTCGATTGAGTCGGTGTGAAACTTTGCACCACATCGGGTTCCAACCGTACAACAAGCTGCACGCGCACAAAATCAAGGCTCGAAATGAAACCGCATCCAAAATAGACCGAATCGACATCTGCGTGCCCCGCTCACACCGACTTGGTTTTCGGATCGGTCGAGTCGGTCTGAAACTTTCCTCCACAACAGATTCCGGCGGCATCGTAAACTCCATGCGTCACGAAATCAAGTCACGAAATGAAACTGAGTACAACACCCGATTGGACTTCGTATGCATCCTCGGCACATTACGGCATGTATTCGAATCCGTGCGAGTCCGTATGAATGTTTCCTCGGCGTCACGCGTGCGGCGATATTGCAAACACCACGCGAACAAAATTGAGTCACCAAATGAAAATGGGAGCAAAACAACTCAAATTGACTTCATGTACGGCGTAGCTCGTTTTGGTACACATTTCAAATCCGTCCAAGTCGGTGTGAGACTTTCCTCGTCCATGGCTTCCGACAACGTCATAACCTTCGTAACGATGAAATCAAGGCACAACACGAAACTAAGTGCGAACACCTCGAATGGAGTACATATGCACCCCAGCTCATTTCGGCACCGATTTAGAATCCATTCGAGTTGGTGTGAAAATTTCCTCCACAATGGGTTCCAACTGGTACAATAAATTCCGTGCGTACAAAATCAAGGCTCGAAATGAATGTGGGTGCCAAACGCGCTGAATCGACGTCACGTTCACCCTTGCTCACATCGGCACGATTTTCAGATCCATGTGAGTCGGCGCAAAACTTTCCCCCACAGCTGTTCGGACAGGTACGATAAGCTCGATTCATACGAAATGAAGGCACGAAATAAAACTTAGTGCCCAACGCACCGAGTGGACATCATACGCACCCTCGCTGAGCTCAGCACGGATTTCAAATCCGTGCGAGTCAACGTGAACTTTCATCCGCAGCGTGTTCCTCGGAACCGTAACATCTAGGGCGTGAAATCGAGGTAGAAAATTAAACGGCGCCAAACACCTCGGATGGACTACACATGCACCATTGCTCATTTCAGCGTAGATTTGGATCTGCCCGAGTCGGTGTAAAACATTCCTCCATAGCGGGTTCCGGCGGCATCGTAAACTCCACGCGCATCAAATCGAGTCACGAAATGGAACCGAGTGCAACACCTTGATTGGACTTCATGTGCGCCTAGCTCATTGTGACATGTACTCGAATCCGTCGAGTCTGTATGAAACTTTCGTCAGCGTCGGTATCGGCGACATTACAAACACCGTGTAGACAAAATCGAGTCACCAATTGAAATTGGGAGCTAAACAACCCAAATGTGCCGTATGCGGCTTAGCTCGTTTTGGTACGCATTTCAAATCTATCCAGTCGGTGTGAGACTTTCCTCCTCTACGGTATCGGCGGCACCACAGCCTCCGTGAGAATGAAATCGTGGCACTAAATGCAACTAAGTGCACAACACCTCGAATGGGCGACATCTGCACCTAGCTCATTTTGGCATGGGTTGGATTCGATTGAGTCAGTGTGAAACTTTGCACCACATCGGGTTCCAACCGGTACAACAAGCTGCACGCGCACAAAATCAAGGCTCGAAATGAAACCGCATCCAAAATAGACCGAATCGACATCTGCCGTGCCCGCTCACACCGACTTGGTTTTCGGATCGGTCTCGAGTCGGTCTGAAACTTTCCTCCACAACAGATTCCGGCGGCATCGTAAACTCCATGCGTCTCCACGCATCAAATCAAGTCACGAAATGAAACTGAGTACAACACCCCGATTGGACTTCGTATGCATCCCCTGGCACATTACGGCATGTATTCCGAATCCGTACGAGTCCGTATGAATGTTTCCTCGACGTCACGTGCCGACGATATTGCAAACACCACGCGAACAAAACTGAGTCACCAAATGAAAATGGGAGCAAAACAACTCAAATTGACTTCATGTACGGCGTAGCTCGTTTTGGTACACATTTCAAATCCGTCCAAGTCGGTGTGAGACTTTCCTCGTCCACGGCTTCCGACAACGTCATAACCTTCGTAACGATGAAATCAAGGCACAACACGAAACTAAGTGCGAACGCCTCGAATGGAGTACATATGCACCCCAGCTCATTTCGGCACCGATTTAGCATCCATTCGAGTTGGTGTGAAAGTTTCCTCCACAATGGGTTCCAACTGGTACAATAAATTCCGTGCGTACAAAATCAAGGCTCGAAATGAATGTGGGTGCCAAACGCGCTGAATCGACGTCACGTTCACCCTTGCTCACATCGGCACGATTTTCAGATCCACGTGAGTCGGCGCAAAACTTTCCCCCACAGCTGTTCGGACAGTGCGATAAGCTCGATTCATAAGAAATGAAGGCACGAAATAAAACTTAGTGCCCAACGCACCGAGTGGACATCATCGCACACTCGCTGAGCTCAGCACGGATTTCAAATCCGTCGAGTCAACGTGAACTTTCATCCATGGCGTGTTCCTCGGAACCGTAACATCTAGGGGCGTGAAATCGAGGTAGAAAATTAAACTGGCGCCAAACACCTCGGATGGACTACACATGCACCATTGCTCATTTCAGCGTAGATTTGGATCTGCCGAGTCGGTGTAAAACATTCCTCCATAGCGGTTCCGACGGCATCGTAAACTCCACGCGCATCAAATCGAGTCACGAAATGGAACCGAGTGCAACACCTTGATTGGACTTCATGTGCGCCTAGCTCATTGTGACATGTACTCGAATCCGTCGAGTCTGTATGAAACTTTCGTCAACGTCTGGTATCGGCGACATTACAAACACCGTGTAGACAAAATCGAGTCACCAATTGAAATTGGGAGCTAAACAACCCAAATGTACTTCATTATGCGGCTTAGCTCGTTTTGGTACGCATTTCAAATCTATCCAGTCGGTGTGAGACTTTCCTCCTCTACGGTATCGGCGGCACCACAGCCTCCGTGAGAATGAAATCGTGGCACTAAATGCAACTAAGTGCACAACACCTCGAATGGGCGACATCTGCACCTAGCTCATTTCGGCATGGGTTGGATTCGATTGAGTCGTGTGAAACTTTGCACCACATCGGGTTCCAACGGTACAACAAGCTGCACGCGCACAAAATCAAGGCTCGAAATGAAACCGCATCCAAAATAGACCGAATCGACATCTGCCGTGCCCCGCTCACACCGACTTGGTTTTCGGATCGGTGCGAGTCGGTCGAAACTTTCCTCCACAACAGATTCCGGCGGCATCGTAAACTCCATGCGTCTGAAATCAAGTCACGAAATGAAACTGAGTACAACACCCCGATTGGACTTCGTATGCATCCCCTGGCACATTACGGCATGTATTCCGAATCCGTACGAGTCCGTATGAATGTTTCCTCGACGTCACGTGCCGACGATATTGCAAACACCACGCGAACAAAACTGAGTCACCAAATGAAAATGGGAGCAAAACAACTCAAATTGACTTCATGTACGGCGTAGCTCGTTTTGGTACACATTTCAAATCCGTCCAAGTCGGTGTGAGACTTTCCTCGTCCACGGCTTCCGACAACGTCATAACCTTCGTAACGATGAAATCAAGGCACAACACGAAACTAAGTGCGAACACCTCGAATGGAGTACATATGCACCCCAGCTCATTTCGCACCGATTTAGCATCCATTCGAGTTGGTGTGAAAGTTTCCTCCACAATGGGTTCCAACTGGTACAATAAATTCCGTGCGTACAAAATCAAGGCTCGAAATGAATGTGGGTGCCAACGCGCTGAATCGGCGTCACGTTCACCCTTGCTCACATCGCACGATTTTCAGATCCACGTGAGTCGGCGCAAAACTTTCCCCACAGCTGTTCGGACAGAGTGCGATAAGCTCGATTCATAAGAAATGAAGGCACGAAATAAAACTTAGTGCCCAACGCACCGAGTGGACATCATACGCACCCTCGCTGAGCTCAGCACGGATTTCAAATCCGTGCGAGTCAACGTGAACTTTCATCCGCAGCGTGTTCCTCGGAACCGTAACATCTAGGGCGTGAAATCGAGGTAGAAAATTAAACTGGCGCCAAACACCTCGGATGGACTACACATGCACCATTGCTCATTTCAGCGTAGATTTGGATCTGCCCGAGTCGGTGTAAAACATTCCTCCATAGCGGGTTCCGGCGGCATCGTAAACTCCACGCGCATCAAATCGAGTCACGAAATGGAACCGAGTGCAACACCTTGATTGGACTTCACGTGCGCCTAGCTCATTGTGACATGTACTCGAATCCGTCGAGTCTGTATGAAACTTTCGTTAACGTCTGGTATCGACGACATTACAAACACCGTGTAGACAAAATCGAGTCACCAATTGAAATTGGGAGCTAAACAACCCAAATGTACTTCGTATGCGGCTTAGCTCGTTTTGGTACGCATTTCAAATCTATCCGAGTCGGTGTGAGACTTTCCTCCTCTACGGTATCGGCGGCACCACAGCCTCCGTGAGAATGAAATCGTGGCACTAAATGCAACTAAGTGCACAACACCTCGAATGGGCGACATCTGCACCTAGCTCATTTTGGCATGGGTTGGATTCGATTGAGTCGGTGTGAAACTTTGCACCACATCGGGTTCCAACCGGTACAACAAGCTGCGCGCACAAAATCAAGGCTCGAAATGAAACCGCATCCAAAATAGACCGAATCGACATCTGCCGTGCCCCCGCTCACACCGACTTGGTTTTCGGATCGGTCTGAGTCGGTGCGAAACTTTCCTCCACAACAGATTCCGACGGCATCGTAAACTCCATGCGTACGAAATCAAGTCACGAAATGAAACTGAGTACAACACCCCGATTGGACTTCGTATGCATCCTCTGGCACATTACGGCATGTATTCCGAATCCGTACGAGTCCGTATGAATGTTTCCTCGACGTCACGTGCCGACGATATTGCAAACACCACGCGAACAAAACTGAGTCACCAAATGAAAATGGGAGCAAAACAACTCAAATTGACTTCATGTACGGCGTAGCTCGTTTTGGTACACATTTCAAATCCGTCCAAGTCGGTGTGAGACTTTCCTCGTCCACGGCTTCCGACAACGTCATAACCTTCGTAACGATGAAATCAAGGCACAACACGAAACTAAGTGCGAACACCTCGAATGGAGTACATATGCACCCCAGCTCATTTCGGCACCGATTTAGCATCCATTCGAGTTGGTGTGAAAGTTTCCTCCACAATGGGTTCCAACTGGTACAATAAATTCCGTGCGTACAAAATCAAGGCTCGAAATGAATGTGGGTGCCAAACGCGCTGAATCGACGTCACGTTCACCCTTGCTCACATCGGCACGATTTTCAGATCCACGTGAGTCGGCGCAAAACTTTCCCCCACAGCTGTTCGGACAGGTACGATAAGCTCGATTCATAAGAAATGAAGGCACGAAATAAAACTTAGTGCCCAACGCACCGAGTGGACATCGTACGCACCCTCGCTGAGCTCAGCACGGATTTCAAATCCGTCTGAGTCAACGTGAGACTTTCATCCGCAGCGTGTTCCTCGGAACCGTAACATCTAGGGCGTGAAATCGAGGTAGAAAATTAAACTGGCGCCAAACACCTCGGATGGACTACACATGCACCATTGCTCATTTCAGCGTAGATTTCGGATCTGCCCGAGTCGGTGTAAAACATTCCTCCATAGCGGGTTCCGACGGCATCGTAAACTCCACGCGCATCAAATCGAGTCACGAAATGGAACCGAGTGCAACACCTTGATTGGACTTCATGTGCGCCCTAGCTCATTGTGACATGTACTCCGAATCCGTCTGAGTCTGTATGAAACTTTCGTTAACGTCTGGTATCGACGACATTACAAACACCGTGTGGACAAAATCGAGTCACCAATTGAAATTGGGAGCTAAACAACCCAAATGTACTTCGTATGCGGCTTAGCTCGTTTTGGTACACATTTCAAATCTATCCGAGTCGGTGTGAGACTTTCCTCTTCTACGGTATCGACGGCACCACAGCCTCCGTGAGAATGAAATCGTGGCACTAAATGCAACTAAGTGCACAACACCTCGAATGGACGACATCTGCACCCTAGCTCATTTTGGCATGGGTTGGATTCGATTGAGTCGATGTGAAACTTTGCACCACATCGGGTTCCAACCGGTACAACAAGCTGCACGCGCACAAAATCAAGGCTCGAAATGAAACCGCATCCAAAATAGACCGAATCGACATCTGCCGTGCCCCCGCTCACACCGACTTGGTTTTCGGATCGGTCTGAGTCGGTGCGAAACTTTCCTCCACAACAGATTCCGACGGCATCGTAAACTCCATGCGTACGAAATCAAGTCACGAAATGAAACTGAGTACAACACCCCGATTGGACTTCGTATGCATCCCCTGGCACATTACGGCATGTATTCCGAATCCGTACGAGTCCGTATGAATGTTTCCTCGGCGCCACGCGCGGCGATATTGCAAACACCACGCGAACAAAATTGAGTCACCAAATGAAAATGGGAGCAAAACAACTCAAATTGACTTCATGTACGGCGTAGCTCGTTTTGGTACACATTTCAAATCCGTCCAAGTCGGTGTGAGACTTTCCTCGTCCACGGCTTCCGACAACGTCATAACCTTCGTAACGATGAAATCAAGGCACAACACGAAACTAAGTGCGAACACCTCGAATGGAGTACATATGCACCCCAGCTCATTTCGGCACCGATTTAGCATCCATTCGAGTTGGTGTGAAAGTTTCCTCCACAATGGGTTCCAACTGGTACAATAAATTCCGTGCGTACAAAATCAAGGCTCGAAATGAATGTGGGTGCCAAACGCGCTGAATCGACGTCACGTTCACCCTTGCTCACATCGGCACGATTTTCAGATCCACGTGAGTCGGCGCAAAACTTTCCCCCACAGCTGTTCGGACAGGTACGATAAGCTCGATTCATAAGAAATGAAGGCACGAAATAAAACTTAGTGCCCAACGCACCGAGTGGACATCATACGCACCTCGCTGAGCTCAGCACGGATTTCAAATCCGTCGAGTCAACGTGAACTTTCATCCGCAGCGTGTTCCTCCGAACCGTAACATCTAGGGCGTGAAATCGAGGTAGAAAATTAAACTGGCGCCAAACACCTCGGATGGACTACACATGCACCATTGCTCATTTCAGCGTAGATTTCGGATCTGCCGAGTCGGTGTAAAACATTCCTCCATAGCGGGTTCCGACGGCATCGTAAACTCCACGCGCATCAAATCGAGTCACGAAATGGAACCGAGTGCAACACCTTGATTGGACTTCATGTGCGCCTAGCTCATTGTGACATGTACTCGAATCCGTGCTCGAGTCTGTATGAAACTTTCGTCAACGTCTGGTATCGACGACATTACAAACACCGTGTAGACAAAATCGAGTCACCAATTGAAATTGGGAGCTAAACAACCCAAATGTACTTCGTATGCGGCTTAGCTCGTTTTGGTACGCATTTCAAATCTATCCGAGTCGGTGTGAGACTTTCCTCCTCTACGGTATCGACGGCACCACAGCCTCCGTGAGAATGAAATCGTGGCACTAAATGCAACTAAGTGCACAACACCTCGAATGGACGACATCTGCACCCTAGCTCATTTCGGCATGGGTTGGATTCGATTGGAGTCAGTGTGAAACTTTGCACCACATCGGGTTCCAACCGGTACAACAAGCTGCACGCGCACAAAATCAAGGCTCGAAATGAAACCGCATCCAAAATAGACCGAATCGACATCTGCCGTGCCCCCGCTCACACCGACTTGGTTTTCGGATCGGTCTGAGTCGGTGCGAAACTTTCCTCCACAACAGATTCCGACGGCATCGTAAACTCCATGCGTACGAAATCAAGTCACGAAATGAAACTGAGTACAACACCCCGATTGGACTTCGTATGCATCCCCTGGCACATTACGGCATGTATTCCGAATCCGTACGAGTCCGTATGAATGTTTCCTCGACGTCACGTGCCGACGATATTGCAAACACCACGCGAACAAAATTGAGTCACCAAATGAAAATGGGAGCAAAACAACTCAAATTGACTTCATGTACGGCGTAGCTCGTTTTGGTACACATTTCAAATCCGTCCAAGTCGGTGTGAGACTTTCCTCGTCCACGGCTTCCGACAACGTCATAACCTTCGTAACGATGAAATCAAGGCACAACACGAAACTAAGTGCGAACACCTCGAATGGAGTACATATGCACCCCAGCTCATTTCGCACCGATTTAGCATCCATTCGAGTTGGTGTGAAAGTTTCCTCCACAATGGGTTCCAACTGGTACAATAAATTCCGTGCGTACAAAATCAAGGCTCGAAATGAATGTGGGTGCCAAACGCGCTGAATCGACGTCACGTTCACCCTTGCTCACATCGGCACGATTTTCAGATCCACGTGAGTCGGCGCAAAACTTTCCCCACAGCTGTTCGGACAGTGCGATAAGCTCGATTCATAAGAAATGAAGGCACGAAATAAAACTTAGTGCCCAACGCACCGAGTGGACATCATACGCACCCTCGCTGAGCTCAGCACGGATTTCAAATCCGTGCGAGTCAACGTGAGACTTTCATCCGCAGCGTGTTCCTCCGAACCGTAACATCTAGGGCGTGAAATCGAGGTAGAAAATTAAACTGGCGCCAAACACCTCGGATGGACTACACATGCACCATTGCTCATTTCAGCGTAGATTTCGGATCTGCCCGAGTCGGTGTAAAACATTCCTCCATAGCGGGTTCCGGCGGCATCGTAAACTCCACGCGCATCAAATCGAGTCACGAAATGGAACCGAGTGCAACACCTTGATTGGACTTCATGTGCGCCTAGCTCATTGTGACATGTACTCGAATCCGCTCGAGTCTGTATGAAACTTTCGTCAACGTCTGGTATCGACGACATTACAAACACCGTGTAGACAAAATCGAGTCACCAATTGAAATTGGGAGCTAAACAACCCAAATGTACTTCGTATGCGGCTTAGCTCGTTTTGGTACGCATTTCAAATCTATCCGAGTCGGTGTGAGACTTTCCTCCTCTACGGTATCGACGGCACCACAGCCTCCGTGAGAATGAAATCGTGGCACTAAATGCAACTAAGTGCACAACACCTCGAATGGACGACATCTGCACCCTAGCTCATTTCGGCATGGGTTGGATTCGATTGAGTCGGTGTGAAACTTTGCACCACATCGGGTTCCAACGGTACAACAAGCTGCACGCGCACAAAATCAAGGCTCGAAATGAAACCGCATCCAAAATAGACCGAATCGACATCTGCCGTGCCCCGCTCACACCGACTTGGTTTTCGGATCGGTCTGAGTCGGTGCGAAACTTTCCTCCACAACAGATTCCGACGGCATCGTAAACTCCATGCGTACGAAATCAAGTCACGAAATGAAACTGAGTACAACACCCCGATTGGACTTCGTATGCATCCCCTGGCACATTACGGCATGTATTCCGAATCCGTACGAGTCCGTATGAATGTTTCCTCGACGCCACGTGCGGCGATATTGCAAACACCACGCGAACAAAACTGAGTCACCAAATGAAAATGGGAGCAAAACAACTCAAATTGACTTCATGTACGGCGTAGCTCGTTTTGGTACACATTTCAAATCCGTCCAAGTCGGTGTGAGACTTTCCTCGTCCACGGCTTCCGACAACGTCATAACCTTCGTAACGATGAAATCAAGGCACAACACGAAACTAAGTGCGAACGCCTCGAATGGAGTACATATGCACCCCAGCTCATTTCGGCACCGATTTAGCATCCATTCGAGTTGGTGTGAAAGTTTCCTCCACAATGGGTTCCAACTGGTACAATAAATTCCGTGCGTACAAAATCAAGGCTCGAAATGAATGTGGGTGCCAAACGCGCTGAATCGACGTCACGTTCACCCTTGCTCACATCGGCACGATTTTCAGATCCACGTGAGTCGGCGCAAAACTTTCCCCCACAGCTGTTCGGACAGGTACGATAAGCTCGATTCATAAGAAATGAAGGCACGAAATAAAACTTAGTGCCCAACGCACCGAGTGGACATCGTACGCACCCTCGCTGAGCTCAGCACGGATTTCAAATCCGTCTGAGTCAACGTGAGACTTTCATCCGCAGCGTGTTCCTCCGGAACCGTAACATCTAGGGGCGTGAAATCGAGGTAGAAAATTAAACTGAGCGCCAAACACCTCGGATGGACTACACATGCACCATTGCTCATTTCAGCGTAGATTTCGGATCTGCCCGAGTCGGTGTAAAACATTCCTCCATAGCGGGTTCCGACGGCATCGTAAACTCCACGCGCATCAAATCGAGTCACGAAATGGAACCGAGTGCAACACCTTGATTGGACTTCATGTGCGCCCTAGCTCATTGTGACATGTACTCCGAATCCGTCTGAGTCTGTATGAAACTTTCGTCAACGTCTGGTATCGACGACATTACAAACACCGTGTAGACAAAATCGAGTCACCAATTGAAATTGGGAGCTAAACAACCCAAATGTACTTCGTATGCGGCTTAGCTCGTTTTGGTACGCATTTCAAATCTATCCGAGTCGGTGTGAGACTTTCCTCCTCTACGGTATCGACGGCACCACAGCCTCCGTGAGAATGAAATCGTGGCACTAAATGCAACTAAGTGCACAACACCTCGAATGGACGACATCTGCACCCTAGCTCATTTCGGCATGGGTTGGATTCGATGAGGCGATCGATCCGACTACAACCGCACGAGACGCCACGTGCGCCTTAGCAATCGCTGAACCAACCCCAAGATGTTATCAACCGTGCCAAGAACACGGTTGACCTGACCACGAAGGTCTATTCCTGCATGCAACCGAAGAACACGCAAGAACAAGGATAGTGAGCAACCTGAAACTTGCTAGATATAAAAGTCGCACAAGGATAGTTGAGGTTCTGTAACACGAATCTGTTGGTCTAGCCGACACAAGAGAACGTGGAGTTTGCACAAAGGGCTAAACTGATCTAAACAAAACCTAAGTCCTAGAAACGGAGGCGGCGGCTCCTATATAGTGAAAACAACCAGGGGAGGCGTCCCAAAGGGTACACCCTAGGGTTACAAGGCCCATGGGCCCAAGTGGAGGTGGCGCAGCACCCTTTTGACTCGGACTCAGAAACCTACGTGAATTGTTTTGATGATTACGGCCGGCTCAGATGGAATTTGAAGATGAGGTTGGATCCATTGGAAAGTAGACTTGATAAGCTTTCCATGAAGTACAAGAACGTTCCAAACGGAGTCCGTATGAGGAAGTTATGTCCGTTTAAACTTGCACCATTGCAGCAGTCCGAATCCGATTCCAGTACGTGACCAACGTGGACTCTTTTGACGATTGCGGCCGGCTCGGATAGAATTTGAAGATGAGGTTGGATCCGTTGGAAAGTAGACTTCATAAGATTTCCATGAAGTACAAGAACGTTCCAAACGGAGTCCGTATGAGGAAGTTATGCCCGTTTGAACTTGGTACCATCGCAGCAGTCCGAGTCTGATTCCAAAACGTGTCCAACTCGAATTCGTGCTTGACTTGGTCCCAAAGTGACGTGGTGACCTCCATTATTCCTTTCATGCATGTCCAGGACTCCATGTCCCTTTCCTTCATCCTTTCCCAAGTTCCTAAACACAATTAAATCACTTGCATTAGGTAGCGGTCTATTCTTAGTAACATATGAAGGCTGAAGAAACAAATTCACCTTTAGTTCAATCTTGATATTGGGCGCTATTGTCGTATGTGTTTGTGGCGTGGTCACATCAGATTCGATTGGAGTCAGTGTGAAACTTTGCACCACATCGGGTTCCAACCGGTACAACAAGCTGCACGCGCACAAAATCAAGGCTCGAAATGAAACCGCATCCAAAATAGACCGAATCGACATCTGCCGTGCCCCGCCACACCGACTTGGTTTTCGGATCGGTCTCGAGTCGGTGCGAACTTTCTCCACAACAGATTCCGCGGCATCGTAAACTCCATGCGCATTTAAATCAAGTCACGAAATGAAACTGAGTACAACACCCGATTGACTTCGTATGCATCCTCCGCACATTACGGCATGTATTCGAATCCGCACGAGTCCGTATGAATGTTTCCTCGACGTCACGTGCCGACGATATTGCAAACACCACGCGAACAAAATTGAGTCACCAAATGAAAATGGGAGCAAAACAACTCAAATTGACTTCATGTACGGCGTAGCTCGTTTTGGTACACATTTCAAATCCGTCCAAGTCGGTGTGAGACTTTCCTCGTCCACGGCTTCCGACAACGTCATAACCTTCGTAACGATGAAATCAAGGCACAACACGAAACTAAGTGCGAACACCTCGAATGGAGTACATATGCACCCCAGCTCATTTCGCACCGATTTAGCATCCATTCGAGTTGGTGTGAAAGTTTCTCCACAATGGGTTCCAACTGGTACAATAAATTCCGTGCATACAAAATCAAGGCTCAAATGAATGTGGGTGCCAAACGCGCTGAATCGACGTCACGTTCACCCTTGCTCACATCGGCACGATTTTCAGATCCACGTGAGTCGGCGCAAAACTTTCCCCCACAGCTGTTCGGACAGGTACGATAAGCTCGATTCATACGAAATGAAGGCACGAAATAAAACTTAGTGCCCAACGCACCGAGTGGACATCATACGCACCCTCGCTGAGCTCAGCACGGATTTCAAATCCGTCTGAGTCAACGTGAGACTTTCATCCGCAGCGTGTTCCTCCGGAACCGTAACATCTAGGGGCGTGAAATCGAGGTAGAAAATTAAACTGAGCGCCAAACACCTCGGATGGACTACACATGCACCATTGCTCATTTCAGCGTAGATTTCGGATCTGCCCGAGTCGGTGTAAAACATTCCTCCGCAACGGGTTCCGACGGCATCGTAAACTCCACGCGCATCAAATCGAGTCACGAAATGGAACCGAGTGCAACACCTTGATTGGACTTCATGTGCGCCCTAGCTCATTGTGACATGTACTCCGAATCCGTCTGAGTCTGTATGAAACTTTCGTTAACGTCTGGTATCGACGACATTACAAACACCGTGTAGACAAAATCGAGTCACCAATTGAAATTGGGAGCTAAACAACCCACATGTACTTCGTATGCGGCTTAGCTCGTTTTGGTACGCATTTCAAATCTATCCGAGTCGGTGTGAGACTTTCCTCCTCTACGGTATCGACGGCACCACAGCCTCCGTGAGAATGAAATCGTGGCACTAAATGCAACTAAGTGCACAACACCTCGAATGGACGACATCTGCACCCTAGCTCATTTTGGCATGGGTTGGATTCGATTGGAGTCAGTGTGAAACTTTGCACCACATCGGGTTCCAACCGGTACAACAAGCTGCACGCGCACAAAATCAAGGCTCGAAATGAAACCGCATCCAAAATAGACCGAATCGACATCTGCCGTGCCCCCGCTCACACCGACTTGGTTTTCGGATCGGTCTGAGTCGGTGCGAAACTTTCCTCCACAACAGATTCCGACGGCATCGTAAACTCCATGCGTACGAAATCAAGTCACGAAATGAAACTGAGTACAACACCCCGATTGGACTTCGTATGCATCCTCTGGCACATTACGGCATGTATTCCGAATCCGTACGAGTCCGTATGAATGTTTCCTCGACGTCACGTGCCGACGATATTGCAAACACCACGCGAACAAAATTGAGTCACCAAATGAAAATGGGAGCAAAACAACTCAAATTGACTTCATGTACGGCGTAGCTCGTTTTGGTACACATTTCAAATCCGTCCAAGTCGGTGTGAGACTTTCCTCGCCCACGGCTTCCGACAACGCCATAACCTTCGAACGATGAAATCAAGGCACAACACGAAACTAAGTGCGAACACCTCGAATGGAGTACATATGCACCCCAGCTCATTTCGCACCGATTTAGCATCCATTCGAGTTGGTGTGAAAGTTTCTCCACAATGGGTTCCAACTGGTACAATAAATTCCGTGCGCATAAAATCAAGGCTCGAAATGAATGTGGGTGCCAAACGCGCTGAATCGACGCCACGCTCACCCTTGCTCACATCGCACGATTTTCAGATCCATGTGAGTCGGCGCAAAACTTTCCCCACAGCTGTTCGGACAGGTACGATAAGCTCGATTCATACGAAATGAAGGCACGGAATAAAACTTAGTGCCCAACGCACCGAGTGGACATCATACGCACTCGCTGAGCTCAGCACGGATTTCAAATCCGTCTGAGTCAACGTGAGACTTTCATCCGCAGCGTGTTCCTCCGGAACCGTAACATCTAGGGGCGTGAAATCGAGGTAGAAAATTAAACTGAGCGCCAAACACCTCGGATGGACTACACATGCACCATTGCTCATTTCAGCGTAGATTTCGGATCTGCCCGAGTCGGTGTAAAACATTCCTCCGCAACGGGTTCCGACGGCATCGTAAACTCCACGCGCATCAAATCGAGTCACGAAATGGAACCGAGTGCAACACCTTGATTGGACTTCATGTGCGCCCTAGCTCATTGTGACATGTACTCCGAATCCGTCTGAGTCTGTATGAAACTTTCGTTAACGCCCGTATCGGCGACATTACAAACACCGTAGACAAAATCGAGTCACCAATTGAAATTGGGAGCTAAACAACCCACATGTACTTCGTATGCGGCTTAGCTCGTTTTGGTACGCATTTCAAATCTATCCGAGTCGGTGTGAGACTTTCCTCCTCTACGGTATCGACGGCACCACAGCCTCCGTGAGAATGAAATCGTGGCACTAAATGCAACTAAGTGCACAACACCTCGAATGGACGACATCTGCACCCTAGCTCATTTTGGCATGGGTTGGATTCGATTGGAGTCAGTGTGAAACTTTGCACCACATCGGGTTCCAACCGGTACAACAAGCTGCACGCGCACAAAATCAAGGCTCGAAATGAAACCGCATCCAAAATAGACCGAATCGACATCTGCCGTGCCCCCGCTCACACCGACTTGGTTTTCGGATCGGTCTGAGTCGGTGCGAAACTTTCCTCCACAACAGATTCCGACGGCATCGTAAACTCCATGCGCACTTAAATCAAGTCACGAAATGAAACTGAGTACAACACCCGATTGGACTTCGTATGCATCCTCCGCACATTACGGCATGTATTCGAATCCGCACGAGTCCGTATGAATGTTTCCTCGACGCCACGCGTGCGACGATATTGCAAACACCACGCGAACAAAATTGAGTCACCAAATGAAAATGGGAGCAAAACAACTCAAATTGACTTCATGTACGGCGAGCTCGTTTTGGTACACATTTCAAATCCGTCCAAGTCGGTGTGAGACTTTCCTCGCCCACGGCTTCCGACAACGCCATAACCTTCGTAACGATGAAATCAAGGCACAACACGAAACTAAGTGCGAACACCTCGAATGGAGTACATATGCACCCCAGCTCATTTCGCACCGATTTAGCATCCATTCGAGTTGGTGTGAAAGTTTCTCCACAATGGGTTCCAACTGGTACAATAAATTCCGTGCGCATAAAATCAAGGCTCGAAATGAATGTGGGTGCCAAACGCGCTGAATCGACGTCACGTTCACCCTTGCTCACATCGGCACGATTTTCAGATCCATGTGAGTCGGCGCAAAACTTTCCCCCACAGCTGTTCGGACAGGTACGATAAGCTCGATTCATACGAAATGAAGGCACGAAATAAAACTTAGTGCCCAACGCACCGAGTGGACATCATACGCACCCTCGCTGAGCTCAGCACGGATTTCAAATCCGTCTGAGTCAACGTGAGACTTTCATCCGCAGCGTGTTCCTCCGGAACCGTAACATCTAGGGGCGTGAAATCGAGGTAGAAAATTAAACTGAGCGCCAAACACCTCGGATGGACTACACATGCACCATTGCTCATTTCAGCGTAGATTTCGGATCTGCCCGAGTCGGTGTAAAACATTCCTCCGCAACGGGTTCCGACGGCATCGTAAACTCCACGCGCATCAAATCGAGTCACGAAATGGAACCGAGTGCAACACCTTGATTGGACTTCATGTGCGCCCTAGCTCATTGTGACATGTACTCCGAATCCGTCGAGTCTGTATGAAACTTTCGTTAACGCCCGTATCGACGACATTACAAACACCGTGTAGACAAAATCGAGTCACCAATTGAAATTGGGAGCTAAACAACCCACATGTACTTCGTATGCGGCTTAGCTCGTTTTGGTACGCATTTCAAATCTATCCGAGTCGGTGTGAGACTTTCCTCCTCTACGGTATCGACGGCACCACAGCCTCCGTGAGAATGAAATCGTGGCACTAAATGCAACTAAGTGCACAACACTCGAATGGACGACATCTGCACCTAGCTCATTTTGGCATGGGTTGGATTCGATTGGAGTCAGTGTGAAACTTTGCACCACATCGGGTTCCAACCGGTACAACAAGCTGCACGCGCACAAAATCAAGGCTCGAAATGAAACCGCATCCAAAATAGACCGAATCGACATCTGCCGTGCCCCCGCTCACACCGACTTGGTTTTCGGATCGGTCTGAGTCGGTGCGAAACTTTCCTCCACAACAGATTCCGACGGCATCGTAAACTCCATGCGCATTTAAATCAAGTCACGAAATGAAACTGAGTACAACACCCCGATTGGACTTCGTATGCATCCTCTGGCACATTACGGCATGTATTCCGAATCCGTACGAGTCCGTATGAATGTTTCCTCGACGTCACGTGCCGACGATATTGCAAACACCACGCGAACAAAATTGAGTCACCAAATGAAAATGGGAGCAAAACAACTCAAATTGACTTCATGTACGGCGTAGCTCGTTTTGGTACACATTTCAAATCCGTCCAAGTCGGTGTGAGACTTTCCTCGTCCACGGCTTCCGACAACGCCATAACCTTCAGAACGATGAAATCAAGGCACAACACGAAACTAAGTGCGAACACCTCGAATGGAGTACATATGCACCCCAGCTCATTTCGCACCGATTTAGCATCCATTCGAGTTGGTGTGAAAGTTTCCTCCACAATGGGTTCCAACTGGTACAATAAATTCCGTGCATACAAAATCAAGGCTCGAAATGAATGTGGGTGCCAAACGCGCTGAATCGACGTCACGTTCACCCTTGCTCACATCGGCACGATTTTCAGATCCATGTGAGTCGGCGCAAAACTTTCCCCCACAGCTGTTCGGACAGGTACGATAAGCTCGATTCATACGAAATGAAGGCACGGAATAAAACTTAGTGCCCAACGCACCGAGTGGACATCATACGCACCCTCGCTGAGCTCAGCACGGATTTCAAATCCGTCTGAGTCAACGTGAGACTTTCATCCGCAGCGTGTTCCTCCGGAACCGTAACATCTAGGGGCGTGAAATCGAGGTAGAAAATTAAACTGAGCGCCAAACACCTCGGATGGACTACACATGCACCATTGCTCATTTCAGCGTAGATTTCGGATCTGCCCGAGTCGGTGTAAAACATTCCTCCGCAACGGGTTCCGACGGCATCGTAAACTCCACGCGCATCAAATCGAGTCACGAAATGGAACCGAGTGCAACACCTTGATTGGACTTCATGCGCGCCTAGCTCATTGTGACATGTACTCGAATCCGTCTGAGTCTGTATGAAACTTTCGTTAACGCCCGTATCGACGACATTACAAACACCGTGTAGACAAAATCGAGTCACCAATTGAAATTGGGAGCTAAACAACCCAAATGTACTTCGTATGCGGCTTAGCTCGTTTTGGTACGCATTTCAAATCTATCCGAGTCGGTGTGAGACTTTCCTCCTCTACGGTATCGACGGCACCACAGCCTCCGTGAGAATGAAATCGTGGCACTAAATGCAACTAAGTGCACAACACTCGAATGGACGACATCTGCACCTAGCTCATTTTGGCATGGGTTGGATTCGATTGAGTCGGTGTGAAACTTTGCACCACATCGGGTTCCAACCGGTACAACAAGCTGCACGCGCACAAAATCAAGGCTCGAAATGAAACCGCATCCAAAATAGACCGAATCGACATCTGCCGTGCCCCGCCACACCGACTTGGTTTTCGGATCGGTCTCGAGTCGGTGCGAAACTTTCTCCACAACAGATTCGACGGCATCGTAAACTCCATGCGCATTTAAATCAAGTCACGAAATGAAACTGAGTACAACACCCGATTGGACTTCGTATGCATCCTCCGCACATTACGGCATGTATTCGAATCCGCACGAGTCCGTATGAATGTTTCCTCGCCACGCGTGCGACGATATTGCAAACACCACGCGAACAAAATTGAGTCACCAAATGAAAATGGGAGCAAAACAACTCAAATTGACTTCATGTACGGCGTAGCTCGTTTTGGTACACATTTCAAATCCGTCCAAGTCGGTGTGAGACTTTCCTCGTCCACGGCTTCCGACAACGTCATAACCTTCGTAACGATGAAATCAAGGCACAACACGAAACTAAGTGCGAACACCTCGAATGGAGTACATATGCACCCCAGCTCATTTCGGCACCGATTTAGCATCCATTCGAGTTGGTGTGAAAGTTTCCTCCACAATGGGTTCCAACTGGTACAATAAATTCCGTGCATACAAAATCAAGGCTCGAAATGAATGTGGGTGCCAAACGCGCTGAATCGACGTCACGTTCACCCTTGCTCACATCGGCACGATTTTCAGATCCATGTGAGTCGGCGCAAAACTTTCCCCCACAGCTGTTCGGACAGGTACGATAAGCTCGATTCATACGAAATGAAGGCACGAAATAAAACTTAGTGCCCAACGCACCGAGTGGACATCATACGCACCCTCGCTGAGCTCAGCACGGATTTCAAATCCGTCTGAGTCAACGTGAGACTTTCATCCGCAGCGTGTTCCTCGGAACCGTAACATCTAGGGCGTGAAATCGAGGTAGAAAATTAAACTGAGCGCCAAACACCTCGGATGGACTACACATGCACCATTGCTCATTTCAGCGAAGATTTCGGATCTGCCCGAGTCGGTGTAAAACATTCCTCCGCAACGGGTTCGACGGCATCGTAAACTCCACGCGCATCAAATCGAGTCACGAAATGGAACCGAGTGCAACACCTTGATTGGACTTCATGTGCGCCTAGCTCATTGTGACATGTACTCGAATCCGTCGAGTCTGTATGAAACTTTCGTTAACGTCTAGTATCGACGACATTACAAACACCGTAGACAAAATCGAGTCACCAATTGAAATTGGGAGCTAAACAACCCACATGTACTTCGTATGCGGCTTAGCTCGTTTTGGTACGCATTTCAAATCTATCCAGTCGGTGTGAGACTTTCCTCCTCTACGGTATCGACGGCACCACAGCCTCCGTGAGAATGAAATCGTGGCACTAAATGCAACTAAGTGCACAACACTCGAATGGACGACATCTGCACCTAGCTCATTTTGGCATGGGTTGGATTCGATTGGAGTCAGTGTGAAACTTTGCACCACATCGGGTTCCAACCGGTACAATAAGCTGCACGCGCACAAAATCAAGGCTGGAAATGAAACCGCCTCCAAAATAGACCGAATCGACATCTGCCGTGCCCCCGCTCACACCAACTTGGTTTTCGGATCGGTCTGAGTCGGTGCGAAACTTTCCTCCACAACAGATTCCGACGGCATCGTAAACTCCATGCGCATTTAAATCAAGTCACGAAATGAAACTGAGTACAACACCCCGATTGGACTTCGTATGCATCCTCTGGCACATTACGGCATGTATTCCGAATCCGTACGAGTCCGTATGAATGTTTCCTCGACGTCACGTGCCGACGATATTACAGACACCACGCGAACAAAATTGAGTCACCAAATGAAAATGGGAGCAAAACAACTCAAATTGACTTCTTGTACGGCGTAGCTCGTTTTGGTACACATTTCAAATCCGTCCAAGTCGGTGTGAGACTTTCCTCGTCCATGGCTTCCGACAACGTCATAACCTTCGTAACGATGAAATCAAGGCACAACACGAAACTAAGTGCGAACACCTCGAATGGAGTACATATGCACCCCAGCTCATTTCGGCACCGATTTAGAATCCATTCGGGTGGTGTGAGAATTTCCTCCACAATGGGTTCCAACTGGTACAATAAATTCCGTGCGTACAAAATCATGGCTCGAAATGAATGTGGGTGCCAAACGCGCTGAATCGACGTCACGTTCAGCCTTGCTCACATCGGCACGATTTTCAGATCCATGTGAGTCGGCGCAAAACTTTCCCCCACAGCTGTTCGGACAGGTACGATAAGGTCGATTCATACGAAATGAAGGCACGAAATAAAACTTAGTGCCCAACGCACCGAGTGGACATCATACGCACCCTCGCTGAGCTCAGCACGGATTTCTAATCCGTCTGAGTCAACGTGAGAGTTTCATCCGCAGCGTGTTCCTCGAACCGTAACATCTAGGGCGTGAAATCGAGGTAGAAAATTAAACTGAGCGCCAAACACCTCGGATGGACTACACATGCACCATTGCTCATTTCAGCGTAGATTTCGGATCTGCCCGAGTCGGTGTAAAACATTCCTCCGCAACGGGTTCCGACGGCATCGTAAACTCCACGCGCATCAAATCGAGTCACGAAATGGAACCGAGTGCAACACCTTGATTGGACTTCATGTGCGCCCTAGCTCATTGTGACATGTACTCCGAATCCGCTCGAGTCAGTATGAAACTTTCGTTAACGCCCGTATCGACGACATTACAAACACCGTGTGGACAAAATCGAGTCACCAATTGAAATTGGGAGCTAAACGACCCAAATGTACTTCGTATGCGGCTTAGCTCGTTTTGGTACACATTTCAAATCTATCCGAGTCGGTGTGAGACTTTCCTCTTCTACGGTATCGACGGCACCACAGCCTCCGTGAGAATGAAATCGTGGCACTAAATGCAACTAAGTGCACAACACCTCGAATGGACGACATCTGCACCCTAGCTCATGTTGGCATGGGTTGGATTCGATTGGAGTCGGTGTGAAACTTTGCACCACATCGGGTTCCAACCGGTACAATAAGCTGCACGCGCACAAAATCAAGGCTGGAAATGAAACCGCCTCCAAAATAGACCGAATCGACATCTGCCGTGCCCCCGCTCACACCAACTTGGTTTTCGGATCGGTCTGAGTCGGTGCGAAACTTTCCTCCACAACAGATTCCGACGGCATCGTAAACTCCATGCGCATTTAAATCAAGTCACGAAATGAAACCGAGTACAACACCCGATTGACTTCGTGATGCATCCTCCGCACATTACGGCATGTATTCCGAATCCGTGACGAGTCCGTATGAATGTTTCTCGACGCCACGCGTCGACGATATTGCAAACACCACGCGAACAAAATTGAGTCACCAAATGAAAATGGGAGCAAAACAACTCAAATTGACTTCATGTACGGCGAGCTCGCTTTGGTACACATTTCAAATCCGCCCAAGTCGGTGTGAGACATTCCTCGCCCATGGCTTCCGACAACGCCATAACCTTCAGAACGATGAAATCAAGGCACAACACGAAACTAAGTGCGAACACCTCGAATGGAGTACATATGCACCCCACTCATTTCGCACCGATTTAGAATCCATTCGGTGGTGTGAGAATTTCTCCACAATGGGTTCCAACTGGTACAATAAATTCGCATGCATAAAATCATGGCTCAAATGAATGTGGGTGCCAAACGCGCTGAATCGACGCCACGCTCACCCTTGCTCACATCGGCACGATTTTCAGATCCATGTGAGTCGGCGCAAAACTTTCCCCACAGCTGTTCGGACAGTGTACGATAAGGTCGATTCATACGAAATGAAGGCACGAATAAAACTTAGTGCCCAACGCACCGAGTGGACATCATACGCACTCGCCGAGCTCAAGACGGATTTCTAATCCGCTCCGAGTCAACGTGAGAGTTTCATCCGCAGCGTGTTCCTCCGGAACCGTAACATCTAGGGGCGTGAAATCGAGGTAGAAAATTAAACTGAGCGCCAAACACCTCGGATGGACTACACATGCACCATTGCTCATTTCAGCGAGATTTCGGATCTGCCCGAGTCGGTGTAAAACATTCCTCCGCAACGGGTTCCGACGGCATCGTAAACTCCACGCGCATCAAATCGAGTCACGAAATGGAACCGAGTGCAACACCTTGATTGGACTTCATGTGCGCCCTAGCTCATTGTGACATGTACCGAATCCGCTCGAGTCAGTATGAAACTTTCGTTAACGCCCGTATCGACGACATTACAAACACCGTGGACAAAATCGAGTCACCAATTGAAATTGGGAGCTAAACGACCCAAATGTACTTCGATGCGGCTTAGCTCGCTTTGCTACACATTTCAAATCTATCCGAGTCGGTGTGAGACTTTCCTCTTCTACGGTATCGACGGCACCACGACCTCCGTGAGAATGAAATCGTGGCACTAAATGCAACTAAGTGCACAACACTCGAATGGACGACATCCGCACCTAGCTCATGTTGGCATGGGTTGGATTCGATTGGAGTCGGTGTGAAACTTTGCACCACATCGGGTTCCAACCGTACAATAAGCTGCACGCGCACAAAATCAAGGCTGGAAATGAAACCGCCTCCAAAATAGACCGATCGACATCCGCCGTGCCCCGCCACACCAACTTGGTTTTCGGATCGGTCGAGTCGGTGCGAAACTTTCTCCACAACAGATTCGACGGCATCGTAAACTCCATGCGCATTTAAATCAAGTCACGAAATGAAATCGAGTACAACACCCGATTGACTTCGATGCATCCTCCGCACATTACGGCATGTATTCGAATCGTGACGAGTCCGTATGAATGTTTCTCGACGCCACGCGCCGACGATATTACGCAAACACCACGCGAACAAAATTGAGTCACCAAATGAAAATGGGAGCAAAACAACTCAAATTGACTTCTTGTACGGCGAGCTCGCTTTGGTACACATTTCAAATCCGCCCAAGTCGGTGTGAGACTTTCTCGCCCATGGCTTCCGACAACGCCATAACCTTCAGAACGATGAAATCAAGGCACAACACGAAACTAAGTGCGAACACCTCGAATGGAGTACATATGCACCCCACTCATTTCGCACCGATTTAGAATCCATTCGGGTGGTGTGAGAATTTCTCCACAATGGGTTCCAATCGGTACAATAAATTCCGTATGCATAAAATCATGGCTCGAAATGAATGTGGGTGCCAAACGCGCTGAATCGACGCCACGCTCAGCCTTGCTCACATCGGCACGATTTTCAGATCCATGTGAGTCGGCGCAAAACTTTCCCCACACTGTTCGGACAGTACGATAAGGTCGATTCATACGAAATGAAGGCACGAATAAAACTTAGTGCCCAACGCACCGAGTGGACATCATACGCACCTCATTGAGCTCAAGACGGATTTCTAATCCGTGCGAGTCAACGTGAGAGTTTCATCCGCAGCGTGTTCCTCCGAACCGTAACATCTAGGGCGTGAAATCGAGGTAGAAAATTAAATCGAGCGCCAAACACCTCGGATGGACTACACATGCACCATTGCTCATTTCAGCGAGATTTGGATCTGCCCGAGTCGGTGAAATGCGTGCAAATGAGCCGCAACGTATATGATGTCAATTTCCGCGCTTGGCGCCGGTATTATTTCGTGCTCGCAAACCGTTGTGGTTAAAAGCTTAACACCGAGTCGGACGGATTCAAATGCATGCCGAAGTGAGCTAGTGCATACGTGAAGTCCATTTGGGTTGTTGGCACTCGGTTTTGTTTTGTGCCTCTGTTCCAACGCACTAGGTCTATTGTCCCTGCAAACTCTTTGTGGTGGAAAGTTTTACGCCGACTGACTCATCCAAAATGCACTCCAAATGAGTTAGGTGCATATGAAGTTTGTTCGTGGTGTTACCTCTTTGTTTGTATTCGTGTCGATTTTGTACGCGTCGAGTCTGATGCATCAGCAGAAGAATCGTTGTGGTGGAAAGTTTTAGGCGCACTCGACGCATTCGTAATGTGTGCCAAAATGAGCTAGGCACAAATGAAGTTAGTTCGTGGTCTTGGTGCTCCGCTTCAATTCGTGTCTCGATTTCATACGCTGGTCTGCACTACACATTGCAACCTGTTATGGTGGAATGTTTTACACCGACTTAGGTGGATTCGAATCGCATGCCAAAATGAGGTAGGGCTCATACGGCCAATTCGTGCTGTTCGCACTCGCCTCAATTCACGCCACAATTTCGTAAGCATCTCGCCTTAGTACTCATTACAACTGTTGCGGTGGAAAACTGTCTCATGTGCCCGCCAACGTAAACTGAATTCTGAAAGACACCGCTACACACCGACTTCCAACCTCAGCGCCACCCAAACCGCTTCTCCGAAAATCATGAATGAAATATAGCAGATAGTTGTCGAAGGTCTCTACAACCTTCATATTCATGGGTTTTGCAGGAAAAATCATCTTTGTTACCTTATCTTTCAATCTCCACTGACTGCCCGAACTCGAAAGATCATGGAAACGCTCATAACTACAAAACCGTTCGTTGGAATGAAGTGAATGACCAGAAATCCCCATATTTCGCATGAAAGATCCCCTAACCTGCGAACACAATAGACGCACACAAATCGAGCGATTAACTCAAAATCGACCCGATTGAGAAACCGCTAAGAACAAAAGGGGAAAATGTTGGTTACTCTTGGAGAGCACAGAAAGATCCTTGGAACGCCAAAGACGAAACACCCCACTCCCTTCCTTCTCCTCCTCCTTCCTCTTGCTCATCGTCCCACCTCCTTCTCTGTTTTTTCTCTTTTTAGACAAATATCCATCCCTCACACGCATTCAGGATTCAACGGAAGAAAAAGGAAATCCCATGAATCTGTTAAATACTTTTGAAATGCCGAATCAACATCTAGGGCATTACAATTAGTTTCTATTCACGCTCGATTTCATATGTATCAAGTCTACAAAGTGCCCTTGCAACCTATTGTGGTGGAAAGTCTAACACCGACTCAGACGGATTTAATATGCCTAGAGAAATGAGCTACAACGCATATGAAGTGAATTCAGCGGGTTGAGTGGCGCTCGATTTCATTTCGTGCGCAATTTCGTACACGTGGAGTCCTGTAGTACCCGTTGTGGTGGAAAGTTTAACGCTGAATCGGTGCATTTGAAATGCTTGCGAAATGGGCAAGGGTGCGTGTGATGCCAATTTGCGATGTTTGGCACCCACTTCATTTCATGCCTCGATTTCATATGCACGGGTTTGCTGTACCCGTTGCAACCCGTTGTGGTGGAATGTTTAACGTGGACTCGACGGATTCAAATGCTTGCCAAATGAGCTACAATGCATATGATACCATTCAGGTGTTCGCACTCGTTTTGTTTCATACCTCGATTTCATACGCATCAAGTCTATTATACCCGCTGGGTGGAAACTATAACTCGACTAACGTAGTTGAAATGCGTGCAATAAATGAGCTGCAACGATATGATGTCAATTTCGGCGCTTACGCCGGTATTATTTCGTGCTCGCAAACCGTTGTGGTTAAAAGCTTAACACCGAGTCGGACGGATTCAAATGCATGCCAAGTGAGCTAGTGCATACGTGAAGTCCATTTGGGTTGTTGGCACTCGGTTTTGTTTTGTGCCTCTGTTCCAACGCACTAGGTCTATTGTCCCCTGCAACTCTGTGGTGGAAAGTTTTACGCCGACTGACTCATCCAAAATGCACCAGAAATGAGTTAGGGTGCATATGAAGTTTGTTCGTGGTGTTACCTCTTTGTTTGTATTCGTGTGTCGATTTTGTACGCTGCGAGTCTCTGACCAGCAGAATCTGTTGTGGTGGAGAGTTTTACGTGCACCGGACGCATTCGTAATGTGTGCCAAAATGAGCTAGGCACAAATGAAGTTAGTTCGTGGTGTTGGCGCCCGTTTCAATTCGTGTCTCGATTTCATACGCTTCGAGTCTGCACTACACATTGCAACCTCGTTATGGTGGAATGTTTTACACCGACTTAGGTGGATTCGAATCGCATGCCAAAATGAGGTAGGGCTCATACGAAGCCAATTCGTGCTGTTCGCACTCGCCTCAATTCACGCCACAATTTCGTAAGCATCTCGCCTTAGTACTCATTACAACCTGCTATGTGGAAAATCGACTCATGTGCCCGTGAACAGAAACTGAATTCTGAAAGACACCCGCTACACACCGACTTCCAACCTCGCCACCCAAACCGCTTCTCCGAAAATGATGAATGAAATATAGCAGATAGTTGTCAAAGGTCTCTACAACCTTCATATTCATGGGTTTTGCAGGAAAAATCATCTTCGTTACCTTATCTTTCAATCTCCACTGACTGCCCGAGCTCGAAAGATCATGGAAACACTCATAACTACAAAACCGTTCGTTGGAATGAAGTGAACGACCAGAAATCCCCATATTTCGCATGAAAGATCCCCTAACCTGCCGAACACAATAGACGACACAAATCGAGCGATTAACCGAAAAACTAACCCGATTGAGAAACCGCTAAGAACAAAAGGGGGAAAATGTTGGTTACTCTTGAGAGCACAGAAAGATCCTTGGAACGCCAAAGACTAAACACCCCACTCCTCCTTCTCCTCCTCCATCCTCTTGCTCATCGTCCCACCTCCTTCTCTGTTTTTTCTCTTTAGACAAATATCCATCCTCACACGCATTCAGATTCAACGGAAGAAAAGGAAATCCCATGAATCTGTTAAATACTTTTGGAAATGCTGAATCAACATCTAGGGCATTACAATTAGTTTCTATTAACGCTCGATTTCATATGTATCAAGTCTACAAAGGCCCTTCCAACCTATTGTGGTGGAAAGTCTAACACCGACTCGACGGATTTAATATGCCTAGAGAAATGAGCTACAACGCATATGAAGTGAATTCAGCGGGTTGAGTGGCGCCGTTTCATTTCGGCGCATTTCGCATACACGTGGAGTCCGTAGTACGCGTTGTGGTGGAAAGTTTAACGCCGACTGTGCATTTGAAATGCTTGCCGATATGGGCAAGGGTGCGTGTGATGCCAATTTGCGATGTTTGGCACCCGCTTCATTTCATGCCTCGATTTCATATGCACGGGTTTGTCTGTACCGTTGCAACCCGCTGTGGTGGAATGTTTAACGTGGACTCGACGGATTCAAATGCTTGCCAAATGAGCTACAAGATGCATATGATCCCATCGTGGTGTTCGCACTCAGTTTTGTTTCATACCCGATTTCATACGCATCAAGTCTATTATACCCGTTGGGTGGAAACTATAACTCCGACTCGAACGTAGTTGAAATGCGTGCGAAATGAGTCGCAACGTATATGATGTCAATTTCGGCGCTTGGCGCCGGTATTATTTCGTGCCTCGCAAACCGTTGTGGTTAAAAGCTTAACACCGAGTCGGACGGATTCAAATGCATGCCGAAGTGAGCTAGTGCATACGTGAAGTCCATTTGGGTTGTTGGCACTCGGTTTTGTTTTGTGCCTCTGTTCGAACGCACTAGGTCTATTATCCCGGTGCAACTCTTTGTGGTGGAAAGTTTTACGCCGACTCGGACTCATCCAAAATGCACTCAAATGAGTTAGGTGCATATGAAGTTTGTTCGTGGTGTTACCTCTTTGTTTGTATTCGTGTGTCGATTTTGTACGCGTCGAGTCTGAAGCATCAAAGCAGAATCGTTGTGGTGGAAAGTTTTACGCTGCACGGACGCATTCGTAATGTGTGCCAAAATGAGCTAGGCACAAATGAAGTTAGTTCGTGGTGTTGGCGCCCGCTTCAATTCGTGTCTCGATTTCATACGCCGTGTCTCCGCACTACACATTGCAACCTGTTATGGTGGAATGTTTTACACCGACTTAGGTGGATTCGAATCGCATGCCAAAATGAGGTAGGGCTCATACGGCCAATTCGGGCTGTTCGCACTCGCCTCAATTCACGCCACAATTTCGTAAGCATCTCGCCTTAGTACTCATTACAACTCGCTATGTGGAAAATCGACTCATGTGCCCGTGAATGAAACTGAATTGAAAGACACCGCAACACAGCCGACTTCCAACCTCAGCGCCACCCAAACCGCTTCTCCGAAAATGATGAATGAAATATAGCAGATAGTTGTCGAAGGTCTCTACAACCTTCATATTCATGGGTTTTGCAGGAAAAATCATCTTCGTTACCTTATCTTTCAATCTCCACTGACTGCCCGAACTCGAAAGATCATGGAAACGCTCATAACTACAAAACCGTTCGTTGGAATGAAGTGAACGACCAGAAATCCCCATATTTCGCATGAAAGATCCCCTAACCTGCCGAACACAATAGACGACACAAATCGAGCGATTAACCGAAAAACTGACCCGATTGAGAAACCGCTAAGAACAAAAGGGGGAAAATGTTGGTTACTCTTGGAGACCACAGAAAGATCCTTGGAACGCCAGCACGAAACACCCCACTCCCCTCCTTCTCCTCCTCCTTCCTCTTGCTCATCGTCCCACCTCCTTCTCTGTTTTTTCTCTTTTTAGACAAATATCCATCCCTCACACGCATTCAGGATTCAACGGAAGAAAAAGGAAATCCCATGAATCTGTTAAATACTTTTGGAAATGCTGAATCAACATCTAGGGCATTACAATTAGTTTCTATTCACGCCTCGATTTCATATGTATCAAGTCTACAGTGCCCCTTGCAACCTATTGTGGTGGAAAGTCTAACACCGACTCAGACGGATTTAATATGCCTAGAGAAATGAGCTACAACGCATATGAAGTGAATTCAGCGGGTTGAGTGGCGCTTAGTTTCATTTCGTGCCGCAATTTCGTACACGTGGAGTCTGTAGTACTCGTTGTGGTGGAAAGTTTAACGCTGACTCAGGTGCATTTGAAATGCTTGCCGATATGGGCAAGGGTGCGTGTGATGCCAATTTGCGATGTTTGGCACCCAGCTTCATTTCATGCCTCGATTTCATATGCACGGGGTTTGCTGTACCCGTTGCAACCCGTTGTGGTGGAATGTTTAACGTGGACTCAGACGGATTCGAAATGCTTGCCAAATGAGCTATAGTGCATATGATCCCATTCAGGGTGTTCGGCACTCAGTTTTGTTTCATACCTCGATTTCATACGCATCAAGTCTATTATACCCGTTGGGTGGAAAGTATAACTCCGACTCGAACGTAGTTGAAATGCGTGCCGAAATGAGCTACAACGTATATGATGTCAATTTCCGGCGTTTGGCGCTCGGTATTATTTCGTGCCTGCAAACTGTTGTGGTGAAAAGCTTAACACCGAGTCGGATGGATTCAAAATGCATGCCGAAGTGAGCTAGTGCATACGTGAT
The DNA here is from genome assembly GCA_036346575.1 of Dendrocalamus sinicus. Lineage (NCBI taxonomy): Eukaryota > Viridiplantae > Streptophyta > Magnoliopsida > Poales > Poaceae > Dendrocalamus > Dendrocalamus sinicus. Next base: position 9,411,659 of record CM070669.1, on the reverse strand, counting down.
GATGAGGCGATGGGGTCCCGATCTTCCGATAGGATGATAACTATCGATTTCGGTGGAGATGACTCTTGCGATCCGACTACAACCGTACGAGACGTCACTTGCGCCTTAGCAATCGCTGAACCAACCCCAAGATGTTATCAACCGTGCCAAGAACACGGTTGACCTGACCACGAAAGTCTATTCCTGCATGCAACCGAAGAACACGCAAGAACAAGGATAGTGAGCAACCTGAAACTTGCTAGATATAAAAGTCGCACAAGGATAGTTGAGGTTCTGTAACACGAATCTGTTGGTCTAGCCGACACAAGAGAACGTGGAGTTTGCACAAGGGGCTAAACTGATCTAAACAAAACCTAAGTCCTAGAAACGGAGGCGGCTCCTATATAGTGAAAACAACCAGGAGGCGTCCCAAAAGGTACACCCTAGGGTTACAAGGCCCATGGGCCCAAGTGGAGGTGGCGCAGCACCCTTTGACTCGGACTCAGAAACCTACGTGGATTGTTTTGATGATTCCGGCCGGCTCGGATGGAATTTGAAGATGAGTTGGATCCATTTGAAAGTAGACTTGATAAACTTTCCATGAAGTACAAGAACGTCCCAAACGGAGTCCATATGAGGAAGTTATGTCCATTTAAAGTTGCACCATTGCAGCAGTCTGAATCCGATTCCAGTACGTGACCAATGTGGACTGTTTTGACGATTGCGGCCGGCTCGGATAGAATTTGAAGATGAGGTTAGATCCGTTAGAAATTAGACTTCATAAGCTTTCCATGAAGTACAAGAACGTCCCAAACGGAGTCCGTATGAGGAAGTTATGCCCGTTTGAACTTGGTACCATCGCAGCAGTCCGAGTCTGTTTCCAAAACGTGTCCAACTCGAATTCGTGCTTGACTTGGTCCCAAAGTGACGTGGTGACCTCCTTATTCCTTCCATGCATGTCCAGGACTCCATGTCCCTTTCCTTCATCCTTTCCCAAGTTCCTAAGCACAATTAAATCACTTGCATTAGGTAGCGGTCTATTCTTAGTAACATATGAAGGCTGAAGAAACGAATTCACCTTTAGTTCAATCTTGATATTGGGCGCTATTGTCGTATGTGTTTGTGGTGTGGTCACATCATCCTCCCTTCTTGATAGAAAACCGTCCTCGGTTTTAGCATATGTGTAGCCTCACGTATTGCATGATCTTCATCATAAATGTCGGTACATAATAACAAACGCAACAAACTCTCATTATGTAATATCATAAGTTCTTTGTCAAACAAAGTGAAACCTGTTTGAAACGAACTCACTGATAATTTAAGTGGTGCGTAGGAGCTCTTGTAATTCGAACAACAAGTATAGCAAATATGATTATATCCATAGGGTACATGTTCTTATCATTCTCTCCTTCTTGAAAGTAAAGCCGTCCTCGGCTTTTGATAAGCTGAAAGTATGGTAACAGAGAAGCCAAGGTGTATGCATGGTATATGTATATGTCATCCGTTTTAACAGTTCTTCGTTGTTGCACAATTAATGTTATAAAACAACAGTGATCATAAAAGCTCATTATATTATTAACCCAAAAGTAATCATATATGTTAATGAGCAAATCAAAATTTCTCACACAACAATTATTGCAACTTGTTTTGCAAATGTAAGTGAAGCATCTATGCAATTCAAATCTCTGAAGTTGTATACTTGTAGTGGTGGCACATATGGGTAAAGCTACAACTTTTGGAATCAAGCAAAGTTCTTTGATATAATCAGATTTCAATTGAGCAATAGCAAATTCATCTAGTAAGGGTGAAAAGATTTGCAAGTTGTTCCATACATCAATTTCATTATTCAGATTGTCAATGTTAGATGGTTCAAAAATAGATGAACACATAGGTATTGGATGAGTACTAAATTTTACTTCCTTCTCATATTGAACTAGATTCAACACACAAGAATTGTTGTCCAATACAGCAAGCTTCAATTCATCCATGTGATCATAAGTTATGCATATTCGATATACAAAAATTGATTTTCTACACCATAATCTCCAATCAAATTAAACTTATACCCAAGGGTGTAGGCACTAAACAAGAATTTCGAACATGCAAGTTCAGAAACTTTCTCCATAGCACAATCCAAACTAACGGCCTCATTAAACTTGATATAGCACAATGCATCAGCAGGGATATTCTATCAAATACTTCCTTATGTGTAATTAATTCGACAAGTGCAAAATTGTGAGAATTTAGATCAGCACATGGTTCGTTCAAGTCAACACAAGGAATATCAAAAGATTGCACTACAGCAGGTATATACTCACAAGGTTGATCTATGTCTTTTGTAGCACCAAATCAGTACCTTTGTCATTATCGTCCTCATTAGATCTTGTATTTACCTCAAACTTCTCCTCTAATGGCATAAGATGCACGGATCATCCTTCACCTCTTCAAGTATCTCGGTGGTATCTCAGTAGATGGAGTAGAAACCAAAACAATATCAACATTTTCAATTACCTCAGATTCCACCTCGCTTGTGACCGTGAGTGTTGGAGGTACAAAACGATGTCGCAATTTCTTTTACATCTCCTCCCATGTGTATATATAGTTGAACTCAAGATTCGACCACCAATGTTGAACATCACCAATCAGCGCCGTCCTTGCCATGCTCATCTTCTCATAAGGATCAAGTTCTTGTCTTTCAAAGTAGCTATCCATCATAGTAACCCACAAGAAGTAGTCTAACGACGTACTCTCAGCGGTGAGTGGCAAGATATATACCGGTAATTGTTTCCCTTCAAGTTCAAATCTGCCCGCGATGACATCATAATCTACCAATTTTCTCAAGCCTGTCATTGTTAGTAGAAAACAAGGAAAGAAATCACAAGTAAATGTTCCTATCAACTACTAGGATATGGAGGCTCAAATCAAGTCACGCATCTCTCAAGCTCTTACCAAATTCTTACAAGTTCTTACCAAAACAAGCAGGTGGTGCAACCGTGGCTGGTTCGTGATAAATCTAACTCAAGTGATGAGTAAAGCGATTGCAAGGTACAGCGAGACCTGTTAGGTTAGTAGAAAAGTGGAGCTTGGATAGGCTATGTATTTTGTAGCAAAGGAAAGCAATCAATTAATTTCAGAAATTGCACAGAATTGAATTATAGTTCGTATCTAGCACTTAGCCTATGTTGCTGATCAACTAAAGATGGAAGAAGGTTAAAATAAGTGTATGGCAATGTATGGGAGTGGTAAATACAAGATAATTCAATTGAATGCAATCTGGAATTGAAGGGCACAAGGATTGACCCAAAACTTGGAAACTGAAGATTTCTGTCCATTGGACAGCAAGTCGGTATTTCGGCCGTAACTTTTTGTCAGTTGCCTTTTTTCAATGATTCTTTTTTTCTCCGTTTTCTGACGGCTTTTTCTACAACTTTTGTTTTGGGGCCAAGTTCTGGAAACCGACCAAAAAATTCGCACAAAATTCACAAGTGCCGGCTGTTGCAGATTCAATCTGGATTTTTAGGTGAACTTGCACCGCAGATATCTCTTAACTGCCTTGCTGAAATGATGTGAAATTTTACAGATAGATGGACAATGAAGTTTTGAATCTAATGGCGGTGGTCTCACTCAAAAAAAATCTCGGAATCAAAAGTTATGATGTTTTTGGTGGCGGCTGCAGAGAAAGGAAAAATCAGCCGAAATTGGAATTAGGGTTTGTGATAGGGGAATTTTTTTTGTTTGGATTTTTTATGGAATCAAGGATATGACCAGCAACTAGACAAAGCTAAAACGGACACAAATTCAATTTAGCAAACCAAAACTAACAGATTGAAAGGCACAACGGGGTTTGGACAACGGAAATTAACTCTTTTTGTGGGGCAATTTTTCTGGACTATGGGAAATAAAAATCAATCTACGAACTAGGGATACAAAGAATTCCTACCGGTCAACTGAAGCTCTGATACCAACTGATGAGGCGATGGGGTCGATCTTCCGATAGGATGATAACTATCGATTTCGGTGGAGATGACTCTTGCGATCCGACTACAACCGTGACGAGGCGTCACTTGCGCCTTAGCAATCGCTGAACCAACCCCAAGATGTTATCAACCGTGCCAGAACACGGTTGACCTGACCACGAAAGTCTATTCCTGCATGCAACCGAAGAACACGCAAGAACAAGGATAGTGAGCAACCTGAAACTTGCTAGATATAAAAGTCGCACAAGGATAGTTGAGGTTCAGAACACGAATCTGTTGGTCTAGCCGACACAAGAGAACGTGGAGTTTGCACAAGGGGCTAAACTGATCTAAACAAAACCTAAGTCCTAGAAACGGAGGCGGCGGCTCCTATATAGTGAAAACAACCAGGAGGCGTCCCAAAGGGTACACCCTAGGGTTACAAGGCCCATGGGCCCAAGTGGAGTGGCGCAGCACCCTTTGACTCGGACTCAGAAACCTACGTGGATTGTTTTGATGATTCCGGCCGGCTCAGATGGAATTTGAAGATGAGGTTGGATCCATTGGAAAGTAGACTTGATAAACTTTCCATGAAGTACAAGAACGTCCCAAACGGAGTCCGTATGAGGAAGTTATGTCCGTTTAAACTTGCACCATTGAAGCAGTCCGAATCCGATTCTAGTACGTGACCAATGTGGACTCTTTTGACGATTGCGGCCGGCTCGGATAGAATTTGAAGATGAGGTTGAATCCGTTGGAAAGTAGACTTCATAAGCTTTCCATGAAGTACAAGAACGTCCCAAACGGAGTCCGTATGAGGAAGTTATGCCCGTTTGAACTTGGTACCATCGCAGCAGTCCGAGTCTGATTCCAAAACGTGTCCAACTCGAATTCGTGCTTGACTTGGTCCCAAAGTGACGTGGTGACCTCCATTATTCCTTTCATGCATGTCCAGGACTCCATGTCCCTTTCCTTCATCCTTTCCCAAGTTCGTGAACACAATTAAATCACTTGCATTAGGTAGCGGTCTATTCTTAGTAACATATGAAGGCTGAAGAAACGAATTCACCTTTAGTTCAATCTTGATATTGGGCGCTATTGTCGTATGTGTTTGTGGCGTGGTCACATCATCCTCCCCTTCTTGATAGAAAACCGTCCTCGGTTTTAGCATATGTGTAGCCTCACGTATTGCATGATCTTCATCATAAATGTCGGTACATAATAACAAGCGCAACAAACTCTCATTATGTAATATCATAAGTTCTTTGTCAAACAAAGTGAAACCTGTTTGAAACGAACTCACCTGATAATTTAAGTGGTGCGTAGGAGCTCTTGTAATTCGAACAACAAGTATAGCAAATATGATTATATCCATAGGGTACATGTTCTTATCACGTGAAGTCCATTTGGGTTGTTGGCACTCGGTTTTTTTTGTGCCTCTGTTCTGACCGCACTAAGTGTGTTGTCCCCGGTGCAACCTGCTGTGGTGGAAAGTTTTACGCCGATTCGGACTCATCCAAAATGCACTCCGAAATGAGTTAGGGTGCATATGAAGTTTTTTCGTGGCGTTACCTCTTTGTTTGTATTCGTGTGTCGATTTTGTACGTGTCGAGTCTACAGTACCAGCAGCAACTGTTGTGGTGGAAAGTTTTACGCGTACTCGGACGCATTCGTAATATGTGCCAAAATGAGCTAGGGCACAAATGAAGTTAGTTCGTGGTGTTGGCGCTCCGTTTCAATTCGTGTCTCGATTTCATACGCTTCGATCTACATAACACATTGCAACCTGTTATGGTGGAATGTTTTACACCGACTTAGGTGGACTCGAACTGCTTGCCAAAATGAGGTTGGTCTCATACGAAGCCAATTCGTGTTGTTCGCACTCAGTCTCAATTCACACCACAATTTCGTAAGCATCTCGTCTTAGTACTCATTACAACTTTGTTGTGGTGGAAAAGCGACTCATGTGCCGTGAGCGAAAATCAAACACTGAAAGACACCCGCTACGGCCGACTTCCAACCTCAGCGACCCCAAACCACTTTTCCAAAAATTATGAATGAAATATAAGAGATAGTTGTCGAAGGTCTCAACAACCTTCATATTCATGGGTTTTGCAGGAAAAATCATCTGCTTTACCTAATCTTTTAATCTACACTGACTGCCCGAACTCGAAAGATCATGGAAACGCTCATAACTACCAAACCATTCATTGGAATGAAGTGAACGACCAGAAGTCCCCATATTTCACATGAAAGATCCCTAACTTGCCGAACACAATAGACGACACAAATCGAGCGATTAACCAAAAGCGGACCCGATTGAGAAACCGCTAAGAACAAAAGGGAAAATGTTGGTTACTCTTGGAGACCACAGAAAGATCCTTGGAACGCCAAGACGAAACACCCCACTCCCTCCTTCTCCTCCTCCTTCCTCTTGCTCATCGTCCCACGTCCTTCTCTCTTTTTCTCTTTTTAGACAAATTTGCAGCCCTCACACGCATTCGAGGATTCAACGGAAGAAAAGGAAATCCCATGAATCTGTTAAATACTTTTGGAAATGCCGAATCAACATCTAGGGCATTACAATTAGTTTCTATTCATGCCTCGATTTCATATGTATCAAGTCTCATTGTGCCTTGCAACCTATTGTGGTGGAAAGTCTAACACCGACTCGACGGATTTAGTATGCCTAGAGAAATGAGCTACAACGCATTGAAGTGAATTCAGCGGGTTGAGTGGCGCTCGATTTCATTTCGTGCGCAATTTCATTACACGTGGAGTCCAGTAGTACCGTTGTGGTGGAAAGTTTATGGCCGACTCGGATGGATTTGAAATGCTTGCGAAATGGGCAAGGGTGCGTGTGATGCCAATTTGCGATGTTTGGCACCCAGCTTCATTTCATGCCTCGATTTCATATGCACGGGTTTCTTGTACCGTTGCAACCCGTTGTGGTGGAATGTTTAACGTGGACTCGGGCGGATTCAAATGCTTGCCAAATGAGCTACGGTGCATATGATCCCATTCAGGTGTTCGGCACTCAGTTTTGTTTCATACCTCGATTTCATACGCATCAAGTCTATTATACCCGTTGGGTGGAAACTATAACTCCGACTCGAACGTAGTTGAAATGCGTGCCGAAATGAGCTGCAACGTATATGATGTCAATTTCCGGCGTTTGGCGCTCGGTATTATTTCGTGCACGCAAACATTACGGTTAAAAGCTTAACACCGAGTCGGACGGATTCAAATGCATGCGAAGTGAGCTAGTGCATACGTGAAGTCCATTTGGGTTGTTGGCACTCGGTTTTGTTTTGTGCCTCTGTTCCGACGCACTAGGTCTATTGTCCCGGTGCAACTCTTTGTGGTGGAAAGTTTCGCCGACTCGGACTCATCCAAAATGCACTCCGAAATGAGTTAGGGTGCATATGAAGTTTGTTCGTGGTGTTACCTCTTTATTTGTATTCGTGTGTATCGATTTTGTACGCGTCGAGTCTGATGCCAGCAGCAAGAATTGCGGTGGAATGTTTTACGCTTACTCGGACGCATTCGTAATATGTGCCAAAATGAGCTAGGGCACAAATGAAGTTAGTTTGTGGTGTTGGCGCTCGATTCAATTCGTGTCTCGATTTCATACGCCGAGTCTACACTACACATTGCAACTGTTATGGTGGAATGTTTTACACCGACTTAGGTGGACTCGAAGCGCATGCCAAAATGTGGTAGGGCTCATACGATGCCAATTCGTGTGGTTCGCACTCAGTCTCAATTCACGCCGCAATTTCGTAAGCATCTCGTCTTAGTACTCATTACAACCTGTTGTGGTGGAAAACTGATTCATGTGCCCGTGAAGTAAATGAAATCTGAAAGACACCCGCTACACACCGACTTCCAACCTCAGCGCCACCCAAACCACTTTTCCAAAAATTACGAATGAAATATAGCAGATAGTTGTCGAAGGTCTCTAAAACATTCATATTCATGGGTTTGCAGGAAACATCATCTTTGTTACCTAATCTTTTAATCTCCGATGTTGCCCGAACTCGAAAGATCATGGAAACGCTCATAACTACCAAACCGTTCGTTGGAATGAAGTGAGCGACCAGAAGTCCCCATATTTCGCATGAAAGATCCCTAACTTGCGAACACAATAGACGATTCAAATCGTGCGATTAATCGAAAAGCCGGCCGATTGAGAAACCGTAAGAACAAAAGGGGAAAATGTTGGTTACTCTTGGAGACCACAGAAAGATCCTTGGAGCGCCAAAGACGAAACACCCCACCCCTCCTTCACCTCCTCGTTCCTCTTGCTCATCGTCCCACGTCCTTCTCTGTTTTTTCTCTTTTAGACAAATTTGCAGCCCTCACATGCATTCAGGATTCAACGGAAGAAAAGGAAATCCCATGAATCTGTTAAATACTTTTGGAAATGCGAATCAACATCTAGGGCATTACAATTAGTTTCTATTCGTGCCTCGATTTCATATGTATCAAGTCTGATGCCCCTTGCAACCTATTGTGGTGGAAAGTCTAACACCAACTCGAGACGGATTTAATATGCCTAGAGAAATGAGCTACAACGCATATGAAGTGAATTCAGCGGGTTGAGTGCCGCTCAGTTTCATTTCGTGCGCAATTTCGTACACGTGGAGTCTGTAGTACCGTTGTGGTGGAAAGTTTAACGCTGACTCGGATGGATTTGAAATGCTTGCGAAATGGGCAAAGTGCGTGTGATGTCAATTTACGATGTTTGGCACCAGCTTCATTTGATTTTATATGCACGGGGTTTGCTGTACCCGTTGTGGTGAAATGTTTAACGTGGACTCGACGGATTGAAATGCTTGCCAAATGAGCTACGGTGCATATGATTCCATTCAGGTGTTCGGCACTCGTTTTGTTTCATACCTCGATTTCATCGCATCAAGTCTATTATACCGTTGGGTGGAAAGTATAACTCGACTCGAACATAGTTGAAATACGTGCGAAATGAGATACAACGTATATGATGTCAATTTCCGGCGTTTGGCACTCGTTATTATTTCGTGCCTGCAAACTGTTGTGGTGAAAAGCTTAACACCGAGTCGGACAGATTCGAAATGCATGCGAAGTGAGCTAGTGCATACGTGAAGTCCATTTGGGTTGTTGGCACTCGGTTGCATTTTGTGCCTCTGTCCGAATGCACTAAGTCTATTGTCCCGGTGCAACCTCTTTGTGGTGGAAAGTTTTACGCCGACTCGGACTCATCCAAAATGCACTCCGAAATGAGTTAGGGTGCATATGAAGTTTGTTTGTGGTGTTACCTGTTTGTTTGTAATCGTGTGTCGATTTTGTAGGCGTCGAGTCTCTGCATGCAGAAGCAAGCGTTGTGGTGGAAAGTTCTACGCGTGCTCGGACGCATTCGTAATATGTGCCAAAATGAGCTAGGGCACAAATGAAGTTAGTTCGTGGTGTTGGTGCTCCGTTTCAATTCGTGTCTCGATTTCATACGCTTCGAGTCTACACTACACATTGCAACCTGTTATGGTGGAATGTTTTACACCGACTTAGGTGGATTCGAACTGCATGCCAAAATGTGGTAGGGCTCATACGAAGCCAATTCGTGTTGTTCGCACTCAGTCTCAATTCACGCCACAATTTCGTAAGCATCTCGTCTTAGTACTCATTACAACCTGTTGCGGTGGAAAACTGACTCATGTGCCCGTGAACAGAAACTGAATTCTGAAAGACACCCCGCTACACAGCCGACTTCCAACCTCAGCGCCACCCAAACCGCTTCTCCGAAAATGATGAATGAAATATAGCAGATAGTTGTCGAAGGTCTCTACAACCTTCATATTCATGGGTTTTGCAGGAAAAATCATCTTCGTTACCTAATCTTTCAATCTCCACTGACTGCCCGAACTCGAAAGATCATGGAAACGCTCATAACTACCAAACCGTTCGTTGGAATGAAGTGAACGACCAGAAGTCCGCATATTTCGCATGAAAGATCCCCTAACTTGCCGAACACAATAGACGACACAAATCGAGCGATTAACAAAAGCGACCCGATTGAGAAACCGCTAAGAACAAAGGGGGAAAATGTTGGTTACTCTTGGAGACCACAGAAAGATCCTTGGAGCGCCAAAGACGAAACACCCGACTCCCTCCTTCTCCTCCTCCTTCCTCTTGCTCATCGTCCCACCTCCTTCTCTGTTTCTTTTTCTCTTTTAGACAAATTTGCAGCCCTCACACGCATTCAGATTCAACGGAAGAAAAGGAAATCCCATGAATCTGTTCAATACTTTTGGAAATGCGAATCAACATCTAGGGCATTACAATTAGTTTCTATTCATGCCTCGATTTCGTATGTGTCAAGTCTATAGTGCCCCTTGCAACCTATTGTGGTGGAAAGTCTAACACCGACTCGAGACGGATTTAATATGCCTAGAGAAATGAGCTAGAACGCTTTGAAGTGAATTCAGCGGGTTGAGTGGCGCTCCATTTCATTTGTTCCGCAATTTCATTACACGTGGAGTCCGTAGTACTGTTGTGGTGGAAACTTTAACGCGACTCGGATGGATTTGAAATGCTTGCGAAATGGGCGAGTGCGTGTGATGTCAATTTGAGATGTTTGGCACCCAGCTTTATTTCATGCCTCGATTTTATATGCACGGGGTTTGCTGTACCCTTGGAACCCGTTGTGGTGGAATGTTTAACGTGGACTCGCACGGATTGAAATGCTTGCCAAATAAGCTACGATGCATATGATTCCATTCAGGTGTTCGGCACTCGTTTTGTTTCATACCTCGATTTCATACGCATCAAGTCTATTATACCCGTTGGGTGGATAGTATATCTCGACTCGAACATAGTTGAAATGCGTACAAACTGAGCTACAACGTATATGATGTCAATTTCCGGAGTTTGGCGCTTGGTATTATTTCGTGCCTGCAAACTGTTGTGGCAAAAAGCTTAACACCGGGTCGGACGGATTCGAAATGCATGCCGAAGTGAGCTAGTGCATACGTGAAGTCCATTTGGGTTGTTGGCACTCGGTTTTGTTTTGTGCCTCTGTTCCAAACGCACTAAGTCTATTGTCCCCGGTGCAACCTCTTTGTGGAGGAAAGTTTTACGCCGACTGGACTCATCAAAATGCACTCGAAATGACTTAGGGTGCATATGAAGTTTGTTTGTGGTGTTACCTCTTTGTTTGTATTTCGTGTGTCGATTTTGTACGCGTCGAGTCTGATGCATCAAAGCAGACAAGCTGTTGTGGTGGAAAGTTTTACGCGTGCTCGGACGCATTCGTAATATGTGCCAAAATGAGCTAGGGCACAAATGAAGTTAGTTCGTGGTGTTGGTGCTCCGTTTCAATTCGTGTCTCGATTTCATACGCTTGAGTCTACACTACACATTGCAACCTCGTTATGGTGGAATGTTTTACACCGACTTAGGTGGATTCGAATCGCATGCCAAAATGTGGTAGGGCTCATACGAAGCCAATTCGTGTTGTTCGCACTCGTCTCAATTCACGCCACAATTTCGTAAGCATCTCGTCTTAGTACTCATTACAACTGTTGTGGTGGAAAAGCGACTCATGTGCCCGTGAAGAGAAACTGAAATCTGAAAGACACCCCGCTACACACCGACTTCCAACCTCGGCGCCACCCAAACCACTTTTCCAAAATTATGAATGAAATATAGCGAGATAGTTGTCGAAGGTCTCTACAACCTTCATATTCATGGGTTTTGCATGAAAAGTCATCTCCGTTACCTAATCTTTCAATCTTCACTGACTGCCCGAACTCGAAAGATCATGGAAACGCTCATAACTACCAAACCGTTCGTTGGAATGAAGTGAACGACCAGAAGTCCCCATATTTTGCATGAAAGATCCCCTAACTTGCCGAACACAATAGACGACACAAATCGAGCGATGAACCGAAAAACTGACCCGATTGAGAAACCGCTAAGAACAAAAGCGGGAAAATGTTGGTTACTCTTGGAGACCACAGAAAGATCCTTGGAACGCCAGCACGAAACACCCCAGTGCCCTCCTTCTCCTCCTCCTTCCTCTTGCTCATCGTCCGACCTCCTTCTCTGTTTTTTTCTCTTTTTAGACAAATTTGCAGCCCTCACACGCATTCAGGATTCAACGGAAGAAAAAGGAAATCCCTTGAATCTGTTAAATACTTTTGGAAATGCTGAATCAACATCTAGGGCATTACAATTAGTTTCTATTCATTCCTCGATTTCGTATGTGTCATGTCTACAGTGCCCCTTGCAACCTATTGTGGTGGAAAGTCTAACACCGACTCTGACGGATTTAATATGCCTAGAGAAATGAGCTACAACGCATATGATGTGAATTCAGCGGGTTCAGTAGCGCTCAGATTCATTTCGTGCCGCAATTTCGTACATGTGGAGTCTGTAGTACCCGTTGTGATGGAAAGTTTAACGCTTACTCTGATGGATTTGAAATGCTTGCCAAAATGGGCAAGGGTGCGTGTGATGTCAGTTTGCGATGTTTGGCACCCAGCTTCATTTCATGCCTCGATTTCATATGCACGGGGTTTGCTGTTCCCGTTGCAACCCGTTGTGGTGGAATGTTTAACGTGGACTCAGACGGATTCGAAATGCTTGCCAAATGAGCTACAGTGCATATGATTCCATTCAGGGTGTTGGGCACTCAGTTTTGTTTCATTCCTCGATGTCATACGCATCAAGTCTATTATACCCGTTGGGTGGAAAGTATAACTCTGACTCGAACATAGCTGAAATGCGTGCCGAAATGAGCTACAACGTATATGATGTCAATTTCCGGCGTTTGGCGCTCGGTATTATTTCGTGCCTGCAAACTGTTGTGGTGAAAAGCTTAACACCGAGTCGGACGGATTTGAAATGCATGCCGAAGTGAGCTAGTGCATACGTGAAGTCCATTTCGGTTGTTGGCACTCAGTTTTGTTTTGTGCCTCTGTTCGAACGCACTAAGTCTATTGTCCCGGTGCAACTTTCTTTGTGGTGGAAAGTTTTACGCCGACTCGAACACATCCAAAATGCACTCCGAAATGAGTTAGGGTGCATATGAAGTTTGTTCGTGGTGTTACCTCTTTGTTTGTATTCGTGTGTCGATTTTGTACGCGTCGAGTCTGAAGTACCAGCAGCAACTGTTGTGGTGGAATGTTTTACGTGTACTCGGTCGCATTCGTAATATGTGCCAAAATGAGCTAGGGCACAAATGAAGTTTGTTCGTGGTGTTGGCGCTCCGTTTCAATTCGTGTCTCGATTTCAGACGCTTCGAGTCTAGACTACACATTGCAACCTGTTATGGTGGAATGTTTTACACCGACTTAGGTGGATTCGAACTGCATGCCAAAATGAGGTAGGGCTCATACGAAGCCAATTCGTGTTGTTCGCACTCAGTCTCAATTCACGCCACAATTTCGTAAGCATCTGGTCTTTGTACTCGTTACAACCTGTTGTGGTGGAAAACTGACTCATGTGCCCGTGAACAGAAACTGAATTCTGAAAGACACCCCGCTACACAGCCGACTTCCAACCTCAGCGCCACCCAAACCACTTTTCCAAAAATTATGAATGAAATATAGCAGATAGTTGTCGAAGGTCTCTACAACCTTCATATTCATGGGTTTTGCAGGAAAAGTCATCTTCGTTACCTAATCTTTCAATCTCCACTGACTGCCCGAACTCGAAACATCATGGAAACGCTCATAACTACTAAACCGTTCGTTGGAATGAAGTGAACGACCAGAAATCCCCATATTTCGCATGAAAGATCCCCTAACATGCCTAACACAATAGACGACACAAATCGAGTGATTAATCGAAAAACTGAACCGATTGAGAAACCGCTAAGAACAAAAGGGGGAAAATGTTGGTTACTCTTGGAGACCACACGCATTTGATTCAACGGAAGAAAAGGAAATCCCATGAATCTGTTAAATACTTTTGGAAATGCCGAATCAACATCTAGGGCATTACAATTAGTTTCTATTCATGCCTCGATTTCGTATGTGTCAAGTCTACTGATTGCCTTGCAACCTATTGTGGTGGAAAGTCTAACACCGACTCAGACGGATTTAATATGCCTAGAGAAATGAGCTACAACGCATATGAAGTGAATTCAGCGGGTTGAGTGGCGCTCAGTTTCATTTCGTGCCGCAATTTCGTACACGTCGAGTCTGTAGTACCCATTGTGGTGGAAAGTTTAACACTGACTCAGATGGATTTGAAATACTTGCCGAAATGGGCAAGGGTGCGTGTGATGTCAATTTGCGATGTTTGGCACCCAGCTTCATCTCATGCCTCGATTTCATATGCACGGGGTTTGCTGTACCTGTTGCAACCCGTTGTGGTGGATTGTTTAACGTGGACTCACACGGATTCGAAATGCTTGCCAAATGAGCTACAGTGCATATGATTCCATTCAGGGTGTTCGGCACTCAGTTTTGTTTCATACCTCGATTTCATACGCATCAAGTCTGTTATACCCGTTGGGTGGAAAGTATAACTCTAACTCAAACATAGTTGGAATGCGTGCCGAAATGAGCTACAACGTATGTGATGTCAATTTCGGACGTTTGGCGCTCGGTATTATTTCGTGCCTGCAAACTGTTGTGGTGAAAAGCTTAACACCGAGTCGGACGGATTCAAATGCATGCGAAGTGAGCTAGTGCATACGTGATGTCCATTTGGGTTGTTGGCACTTTTCGGTTTTGTTTTGTGCCTCTGTTCGAACGCACTAAGTCTATTGTCCCGGTGCAACCTCTTTGTGGTGGAAAGTTTTACGCCGACTCGGACACATCCAAAATGCACTCGAAATGAGTTAGGGTGGATATGAAGTTTGTTCGTGGTGTTACCTCTTTGTTTGTATTCGTGTGTCGATTTTGTGCGCGTCGAGTCTCTGATGAAAGCAGCAATCGTTGTGGTGGAAAGTTTTACGCGTGCTCGGACGCATTCGTAATATGTGCAAAAATGAGCTAGGGCACAAATGAAGTTAGTTCGTGGTGTTGACGCTCCGTTTCAATTCGTGTCTCGATTTCATACGCTTCGAGTCTACACTACACATTGCAACTTTGTTATGGTGGAATGTTTTACACCGACTTAGGTGGATTGAACGCATGCCAAAATGTGGTAGGGCTCATCGAAGCCAATTCGTGTTATTCGCACTCGATCTCAATTCACGCCACAATTTCGTAAGCATCTCGTCTTAGTACTCCTTACAACTGTTGTGGTGGAAAATCGACTCATGTGCCCGTGAACGAAAATCGATTCGAAAGACACCCCTACACACCGACTTCCAACCTCGGTGCCACCCAAACCATTTTTCCTAAAATTATGAATGAAATATAGCGAGATAGTTGTCGAAGGTCTCTACAACCTTCATATTCATCGGTTTTGCAGGAAAAATCATCTTCGTTACCTAATCTTTCGATCTCCACTGACTGCCCGAACTCGAAAGTTCATGGAAACGCTCATAACTACTAAACCGTTCGTTGGAATGAAGTGAACGACCAGAAATCCCCATATTTCGCATGAACGATCCCCTAACATGCCGAACACAATAGACGACACAAATCGAGCGATTAACCGAAAAACTGACCCGATTGAGAAACCGCCAAGAACAAAAGGGGGAAAATGTTGGTTACTCTTGGCGACCACAGAAAGATCCTTGGAACGCTAGCACAAAACACCCCACCCCCCTTCTCCTCCTCCTTCCTCTTGCTCATCGTCCCACCTGCTTCTATGTTTTTCCCTTTTTAGACAAATTTGCAGCCCTCACACGCATTCAGGATTCAACGGAAGAAAAAGGAAATCCCATGAATCTGTTAAATACTTTTGTAAATGCCGAATCAACATCTAGGGCAATACAATTAGTTTCTATTCATGTCTCGATTTCATATGTATCAAGCCTACAGTGCCCCTTGCAACCTATTGTGGTGGAAAGTCTAACACTGACTCAGACGGATTTAATATGCCTAGAGAAATGAGCTACAACGCATATGAAGTGAATTCAGCGGGTTGAGTGGCGCTCGATTTCATTTCGTACGCAATTTCGTACACGTGGAGTCCTGTAGTACCGGTGTGGTGGAAAGTTTAACGCGACTCGGATGGCTTTGAAATGCTTACGAAATGGGCAAGGGTGCGTGTGATGTCAATTTGCGATGTTTGGCACCCAGCTTCATTTCATGCCTCTATTTCATATGCACGGGGTTTGCTGTACCCGTTGCAACCCGTTGTGGTGGAATGTTTAACGTGGACTCAGACGGATTCGAAATGCTTGCCAAATGAGCTACAGTGCATATGATTCCATTCAGGGTGTTCGGCACTCAGTTTTGTTTCATACCTCGATTTCATACGCATCAAGTCTATTATACCCGTTGGGTGGAAAGTATAACTCGACTCGAACATAGTTGAAATGCGTGCGAAATGAGCTACAACGTATATGATGTCAATTTCCGCGTTTGGCGCTCGGTATTATTTCGTGCACGCAAACCGTTGTGGTGAAAAGCTTAACACCGAGTCGGACGGATTCAAATGCATGCCAAAGTGAGCTAGTGCATACGTGAAGTCCATTTGGGTTGTTGGCACTCGGTTTTGTTTTGTGCCTGCTCAACGCACTAAGTGTGTTGTCCCGGTGCAACTCTGCTGTGGTGGAAAGTTTTACGCCGACTTGGACACATCCAAAATGCACTCCGAAATGACTTAGGGTGCATATGAAGTTTGTTCGTGGTGTTACCTCTTTGTTCGTATTCGTGGGTCGATTTTGTACGCGTCGAGTCTACAGTACCAGCAGGAACTGTTGTGGTGGAAAGTTTTACGCGTACTCGGACGCATTCGTAATATGTGCGAAAATGAGCTAGGGCACAAATGAAGTAAGTTCGTGGTGTTGGCGCTCCGTTTCAATTCGTGTCTCGATTTCACACGCTTCGAGTCTACACTACACATTGCAACCTGTTATGGTGGAATGTTTTACACCGACTTAGGTGGATTCGAACTGCATGCCAAAACGTGGTAGGGCTCATACGAAGCCAATCCGTGTTGTTCGCACACAGTCTCAATTCACGCCACAATTTCGTTAGCATCTCGTCTTAGTACTCCTTACAACTGTTGTGGTGGAAAATCGACTCATGTGCCCGTGAAGTAAAGCCCGAATTTGAAAGACACCCCGCTACACACCGACTTCCAACCTCAGCGCCACCCAAACCACTTTTCCAAAAATTATGAATGAAATATAGCAGATAGTTGTCGAAGGTCTCTACAACCTTCATATTCATGGGTTTTGCAGGAAAAATCATCTTCGTTACCTAATCTTTCAATCTCCACCGTTGCCGAACTCGAAAGATCATGGAAACGCTCATAACTACCAAACCGTTCGTTGGAATGAAGTGAACGACCAGAAGTCCGCATATTTCGCATGAAAGATCCCCTAACTTGCCGAACACAATAGACGACACAAATCGAGCGATTAATCAAAAAGCCGACCCGATTGAGAAACCGCTAAGAACAAAAGGGGAAAATGTTGGTTACTCTTGGAGACCACGAAAGATCCTTGGAACGCCGAAGACGAAACACCCGACTCCCTCCTTCTCGTCCTCCTTCCTCTTGCTCATCGTCCCACCTCCTTCTCTGTTTTTTTCTCTTTTAGACAAATTTGCAGCCCTCACACGCATTTCAGGATTCAACGGAAGAAAAGGAAATCCCATGAATCTGTTAAATACTTTTGGAAATGCCGAATCAACATCTAGGGCATTACAATTAGTTTCTATTCATGCCTCGATTTCGTATGTGTCAAGTCTATAGTGCCCCTTGCAACCTATTGTGGTGGAAAGTCTAACACCGACTCAGACGGATTTAATATGCCTAGAGAAATGAGCTAGAACGCTTTGAAGTGAATTCAGCGGGTTGAGTGGCGCTCAGTTTCATTTTGTTCCGCAATTTCGTACACGTGGAGTCTGTAGTACTGTTGTGGTGGAAACTTTAACGACTCAGATGGATTTGAAATGCTTGCCGAAATGGGCCAGGGTGCGTGTGATGTCAATTTGAGATGTTTGGCACCCAGCTTTATTTCATGCCTCGATTTTATATGCACGGGGTTTGCTGTACCCTTGGAACCCGTTGTGGTGGAATGTTTAACGTGGACTCAGACGGATTCGAAATGCTTGCCAAATAAGCTACAGTGCATATGATTCCATTCAGGGTGTTCGGCACTCAGTTTTGTTTCATACCTCGATTTCATACGCATCAAGTCTATTATACCCGTTGGGTGGATAGTATATCTCTGACTCGAACATAGTTGAAATGCGTGCCAAACTGAGCTACAACGTATATGATGTCAATTTCCGGAGTTTGGCGCTTGGTATTATTTCGTGCCTGCAAACTGTTGTGGCAAAAAGCTTAACACCGGGTCGGACGGATTCGAAATGCATGCCGAAGTGAGCTAGTGCATACGTGAAGTCCATTTGGGTTGTTGGCACTCGGTTTTGTTTTGTGCCTCTGTTCCGAACGCACTAAGTCTATTGTCCCCGGTGCAACCTGCTGTGGAGGAAAGTTTTACGCCGACTCGGACTCATCCAAAATGCACTCCGAAATGACTTAGGGTGCATATGAAGTTTGTTTGTGGTGTTACCTCTTTGTTTGTATTTCTGTGTCGATTTTGTACGCGTCGAGTCTACTGCATACCAAAGAATCGTTGTGGTGGAAAGTTTTACGCGTGCTCGGACGCATTCGTAATATGTGCCAAAATGAGCTAGGCACAAATGAAGTTAGTTCGTGGTGTTGGCGCTCCGTTTCAATTCGTGTCTCGATTTCATACGCCGAGTCTACACTACACATTGCAACTTTGTTATGGTGGAATGTTTTACACCGACTTAGGTGGATTGGGCTGCATGCCAAAACGTGGTAGGGCTCATCTGAAGCCAATCCGTGTTGTTCGCACTCGTCTCAATTCACGCCACAATTTCGTAAGCATCTCGTCTTAGTACTCATTACAACTCGTTGTGGTGGAAAAGCGACTCATGTGCCCGTGAACAGAAACTGAATTCTGAAAGACACCCGCTACATGTACCGACTTCCAACCTCAGCGCCACCCAAACCACTTTTCCAAAAATTATGAATGAAATATAGCAGATAGTTGTCAAGGTCTCTACAACCTTCATATTCATGGGTTTTGCAGGAAAAGTCATCTTCGTTACCTAATCTTTCAATCTCCACTGACTGCCCGAACTCGAAAGATCATGGAAACGCCCATAACTACTAAACCGTTCGTTGGAATGAAGTGAACGACCAGAAATCCCCATATTTCGCATGAAAGATCCCCTAACATGCCGAACACAATAGACGACACAAATCGAGCGATTAATCAAAATCGACCCCATTGACAAACCGCTAAGAACAAAAGGGGGAAAATGTTGGTTACTCTTGGAGACCACAGAAAGATCCTTGGAACGCCAAAGACGAAACACCCCACTCCCTCCTTCTCCTCCTCCTTCCTCTTGCTCATCGTCCCACCTCCTTCTCTGTTTTTCTCTTTTAGACAAATTTGCAGCCCTCACACGCATTCAGATTCAACGGAAGAAAAGGAAATCTCATGAATCTGTTAAATACTTTTGGAAATGTCGAATCAACATCTAGGGCATTGCAATTAGTTTCTATTCATTCCTCGATTTCGTATGTATC
The DNA here is from genome assembly GCA_036346575.1 of Dendrocalamus sinicus. Lineage (NCBI taxonomy): Eukaryota > Viridiplantae > Streptophyta > Magnoliopsida > Poales > Poaceae > Dendrocalamus > Dendrocalamus sinicus. Next base: position 9,392,046 of record CM070669.1, on the reverse strand, counting down.
AAGTCTACAGTGCCCCTTGCAACCTATTGTGGTGGAAAGTCTAACACCGACTCAGACGGATTTAATATGCCTAGAGAAATGAGCTACAACGCATATGAAGTGAATTCAGCGGGTTGAGTGGCGCTCGATTTCATTTCGTGCCGCAATTTCGCACACGGAGTCTGTAGTACCCGCTGTGGTGGAAAGTTTAACGCTGACTCAGATGGATTTGAAATGCTTGCCGAAATGGGCAAGGGTGCGTGTGATGTCAATTTGCGATGTTTGGCACCCAGCTTCATTTCATGCCTCTATTTCATATGCACGGGTTTGCTGTACCGTTGCAACCCGTTGTGGTGGAATGTTTAACGTGGACTCGACGGATTCGAAATGCTTGCCAAATGAGCTACGATGCATATGATTTAATTCAGGTGTTCGCACTCGGTTTTGTTTCATACCTCGATTTCATACGCATCAAGTCTATTATACCCGTTGGGTGGAAAGTATAACTCGACTCGAACATAGTTGAAATGCGTGCGAAATGAGCTACAACGTATATGATGTCAATTTCCGCGTTTGGCGCTCGGTATTATTTCGTGCTCGCAAACCGTTGTGGTGAAAAGCTTAACACCGAGTCGGACGGATTGAAATGCATGCGAAGTGAGCTAGTGCATACGTGAAGTCCATTTGGGTTGTTGGCACTCGGTTTTGTTTTGTGCCTCGATCCAACGCACTAAGTCTATTGTCCCGGTGCAACCTGCTGTGGTGGAAAGTTTTACGCCGACTCGGACACATCCAAAATGCACTCCGAAATGAGTTAGGGTGCATATGAAGTTTGTTCATGGTGTTACCTCTTTGTTCGTATTCGTGGGTCGATTTTGTACGCGTCGAGTCTACAGTACCAGCAGGAACTGTTGTGGTGGAAAGTTTTACGCGTACTCGGACGCATTCGTAATATGTGCGAAAATGAGCTAGGCCACAAATGAAGTTAGTTCGTGGTGTTGGCGCTCCGTTTCAATTCGTGTCTCGATTTCATACGCTTCGAGTCTACACTACACAATGCAGCCTGTTATGGTGGAATGTTTTACACCGACTTAGGTGGATTGGAACTGCATGCCAAAACGTGGTAGGGCTCATACGAAGCCAATCCGTGTTGTTCGCACTTAGTCTCAATTCACGCCACAATTTCGTAAGCATCTCGTCTTAGTACTCCTTACAACTGTTGTGGTGGAAAATCGACTCATGTGCCCGTGAAGTAAACTGAATTCGAAAGACACCCGCTACACACCGACTTCCAACCTCAGCGCCACCCAAACCACTTTTCCAAAAATTATGAATGAAATATAGCAGATAGTTGTCGAAGGTCTCTACAACCTTCATATTCATGGGTTTTGCAGGAAAAGTCATCTTAGATTACCTAATCTTTCAATCTCCACCGATCGCCGAACTCGAAAGATCATGGAAACGCTCATAACTACCAAACCGTTCGTTGGAATGAAGTGAACGACCAGAAGTCCGCATATTTCGCATGAAAGATCCCTAACTTGCCGAACACAATAGACGACACAAATCGAGCGATTAAGCAAAAGCGGCCGATTGAGAAACCGCTAAGAACAAAAGGGGGAAAATGTTGGTTACTCTTGGAGACCACAGAAAGATCCTTGGAACGCCAGCACGAAACACCCGACTCCCCTCCTTCTCGTCCTCCTTCCTCTTGCTCATCGTCCCACCTCCTTCTCTGTTTCTTTTTTCTCTTTTTAGACAAATTTGCAGCCCTCACACGCATTCAGGATTCAACGGAAGAAAAAGGAAATCCCATGAATCTGTTAAATACTTTTGGAAATGCCGAATCAACATCTAGGGCATTACAATTAGTTTCTATTCATGCCTCGATTTCGTATGTGTCAAGTCTATAGTGCCCCTTGCAACCTATTGTGGTGGAAAGTCTAACACCGACTCAGACGGATTTAATATGCCTAGAGAAATGAGCTAGAACGCTTTGAAGTGAATTCAGCGGGTTGAGTGGCGCTCAGTTTCATTTTGTTCCGCAATTTCGTACACGTGGAGTCTGTAGTACCTGTTGTGGTGGAAACTTTAACGCTGACTCAGATGGATTTGAAATGCTTGCCGAAATGGGCCAGGGTGCGTGTGATGTCAATTTGAGATGTTTGGCACCCAGCTTTATTTCATGCCTCGATTTTATATGCACGGGGTTTGCTGTACCCTTGGAACCCGTTGTGGTGGAATGTTTAACGTGGACTCAGACGGATTCGAAATGCTTGCCAAATAAGCTACAGTGCATATGATTCCATTCAGGGTGTTCGGCACTCAGTTTTGTTTCATACCTCGATTTCATACGCATCAAGTCTATTATACCGTTGGGTGGATAGTATATCTCGACTCGAACATAGTTGAAATGCGTGCCAAACTGAGCTACAACGTATATGATGTCAATTTCGGAGTTTGGCGCTTGGTATTATTTCGTGCTCGCAAAGCTGTTGTGGCAAAAGCTTAACACCGGTCGGACGGATTGAAATGCATGCGAAGTGAGCTAGTGCATACGTGAAGTCCATTTGGGTTGTTGGCACTCGGTTTTGTTTTGTGCCTCTGTTCCGAACGCACTAAGTCTATTGTCCCCGGTGCAACCTGCTGTGGTGGAAAGTTTTACGCCGACTCGGACACATCCAAAATGCACTCCGAAATGAGTTAGGGTGCATATGAAGCTTGTTCATGGTGTTACCTCTTTGTTTGTATTCGTGGGTCGATTTTGTACGCGTCGAGTCTACAGTACCAGCAGGAACTGTTGTGGTGGAAAGTTTTACGCGTACTCGGACGCATTCGTAATATGTGCGAAAATGAGCTAGGGCACAAATGAAGTTAGTTCGTGGTGTTGGCGCTCTGTTTCACTTCGTGTCTCGATTTCATACGCTTCGAGTCTACACTACACATTGCAACCTGTTATGGTGAAATGTTTTACACCGACTTAGGTGGATTCGAACTGCATGCCAAAATGTGGTAGGGCTCATACGAAGCCAATTCGTGTTGTTCGCACTCAGTCTCAATTCACGCCACAATTTCGTAAGCATCTCGTCTTAGTACTCCTTACAACCTATTGTGGTGGAAAAGCGACTCATGTGCCCGTGAAGCGGCTCAATTTCGAAAGACACCCGCTACACACCGACTTCCAACCTCAGCGCCACCGGACCACTTTTCCAAAAATTATAAATGAAATATAGCGAGATAGTTGTCGAAGGTCTCTACATCCTTCATATTCATGGGTTTTGCAGGAAAAATCATCTTCGTTACCTAATCTTTCAATCTCCACTAATCTGCGCGAACTCGAAAGATCATGGAAACGCTCATAACTACTAAACCGTTCGTTGGAATGAAGTGAACGACCAGAAATGCCCATATTTCGCATGAAAGATCCCCTAACCTGCCGAACACAATAGACGACACAAATCGAGCGATTAACCGAAAAACTGACCCGATTGAGAAACCGCTAAGAACAAAAGGGGGAAAATGTTGGTAACGACCAGAAATCCCCATATTTCGCATGAAAGATCCCTAACTGCCGAACACAATAGACGACACAAATCGAGCGATTAACCAAAATCGGCCCGATTGAGAAACCGCTAAGAACAAAAGGGGAAAATGTTGGTTACTCTTGGAGACCATAGAAAGATCCTTGGAACGCCAGCACAAAACACCCCACTCCCCTCCTTCTCCTCCTCCTTCCTCTTGCTCATCGTCCCACCTCCTTCTCTGTTTTTTCTCTTTTTAGACAAATTTGCAGCCCTCACACGTATTCAGGGTTCAATGGAAGAAAAAGGAAATCCCATGAATCTGTTCAATACTTTTGGAAATGCCGAATCAACATCTAGGGCATTACAATTAGCTTCTATTCATGCCTTGATTTCATATGTATCAAGTCTACAGTTGATGGGGACGGGGTCTGATGAGGACATCCTTTCCATGCATACAACCATACCGACTCCATATCAAACTGAAACTATGATACAAGGACCAATGACTAGAGCGCGAGCACGTCAACTTAACCATCAGGTGAATGCGTTCCTAAGTTTTCATACAAATGTTTCAAAGAATGGAATACTACTTAATTCTTGTGATGATTTAATTGTCCTTAGGAACCATGGGGAAGAACCACATGAGCTCAAGTATAGAAGTGGAACCGTCAAGCGCAAACCAAGTCCTGTTCACGAGTTTGACTCGGATTCGGCCTTGTTGACAGCGCCAACTTCAAACGGCCGTAACTTTTGATCCAGAAGGTTTCTCGGGGCCCGTGGGTACTCTTTGGAAAGCCCTTGAAGTCTACTTTCAGATGGATCCGGCCTCACCTTCAAATTCCATCTGAGTCGACCAGAAACTGTAAAACAATTCACATCACTTTTCCAGTCCGAGTCAAAGTGGGCCTTGGGCCTTGTAATTCGAGTCCTATTTGGCTTTCTTGTGTTTTGGCCGACCCTCCACCTTCCGTGACCCTTAAATAGGCAGCCACACCCTCTCTAGGGTTTGGGGTTTTGTTTAGACTAAGTTAGCTTTTGCTGCTTTGCCTTGTACTCGCGCGTGTCGGCTAGACCGCCCGAATACTTGTCTTCGGAACCCCACCGTTTTCTGTTTTTCGATTGAATCTTACATCGTTATTTGCAATTGAGTTGCTGTTCATCTTGTTCTTGCTTGTTCTTCGATTGCTTGCAGGAACAAGAACCCTCGTGGTTAGGTTGATCGTGCGCCGACAAGGTCACGAACAATCTCTGGAGTTGGTGTATCGATCGCTAAGGCTCAGCGTCCTTGGATGGTTGTAGTCGGGTCGTCAACGACATCTCCGTCCCCAATCGAATCTACCACTCTCATCGAAAGATCGGGACCCCTAGTCCTATCAGTTGGTATCAGAGCTCAAGGTTGATCGGTGAGAGATCTTATCTAGTCTTTGCATTTTTTACCTACAGTCCAAAAACCAAAAAAATAGTAGATCTATTCCCCAAAATCCAAACAATTTGAGCCTTTATCTATTGCTGCATAGTCTTTGTTTGTTGAGTCTTGGTTGCATCGTCGTGTCCTTTGCTGGTCTTAGTGTCTAGTTCCTTTAGAGTTTGAGTTACATTCACGTCTTGGTATCACCGTTGCGGTTAGATCCGAACTCGGTTTCTAGGAGGCTTTGCCCTAGTTGGTCTCGAGTAGGACACAAAGTCGGATTCATCGCGTCGTGTGTGTAAAAAAAGAAAGAAAAAAAGAGAGAGAGAAAAGAAGGAACAGCAGCGTTTAGAAAGAGCCGGCATAAAAAAAAAAAAAAAGAAAAAAAGACAGAGGAGAGAGAAGCATTAACTTTTGCATACGACCTCCGATTGAGGCGATTCTTGATCCGTTGGAAAGGAAATCCGAAGATAGAGCGAAAAACTAGAGATTTCAGATCCGCGTAAGCCACCGGGCACATACGCGGCAGCTTCGACCCCAAAAACGTCGTTTAGGCCCTCAAACGGGCCGCAAACCGAGGAAAATCAAGTTTCTCGAATTCGCTCAAAATTGGCGAGCCCTTCTACAAGTGATTCTAAGGTTCCCGCATGACGGCATGCTTTTTCGAGCTCCGAACTCCGTGTGCAGTGTCATCTAGTTGTCTTTCTGCGTGGTGTACTCGTTTGTGTTCTAGGCTCGCGTCTCTAGTACGGTCTAGCCTAGGGCCAGCACGGTGTCGTCGTTGAGCGATTATTCAACTTGCTTTGACTAATGTGGTTCTAGTTATCCTTTGTTCACTCTCGGCCCACCTATAGCTCCACAGATTTGGCTACCACATCACGGGGACTAGCGACCGAGGCGATACACCCAATTTCCGGAGATATTGTCTTGACTTGCCGGCTGCCATCACCTCCTGCTTGCTGTGGTAAGAACTTGTAAGAGCTTGACGAACAGGTTGAGAGTGTGCGACTTGATTTAACCACATCCCAAGAGTTGTGAGGGCATAACCTGCTGTTTTATTATTCTCTTCTTGGTTTGTTTCTTGTGTTCTTCTAACAATGTCGAGAACCAGAGGACTGCGGGCAGCGCCACATTCCCCTCGGACTAGGGCATCATACAACACTTTGAGCGCCAAATGAAGCTGCACTGCGAAGGACTTGATGAGGATGTACGGGACACCAACTAACGCCTTGGCCAATTGGAGGCGCGCAGATCGACACCAACACTACGCTTGCAACATTGGAGGCTTCCGTTGGCACCGTCAACGCTTCACTTGCTGAGATTTTGAGACGTCTTGATGAGAGGGCGTGCATCTCCGCTGCACCAACTCAGCGTACTCGTGCCAATAGTGGTGTCTTGGGCGCGGGGTGGGCGAAAATGGTGGAGATGAATATGCGGTGACATCGAGATTGATGATGATGAGGACGCCACCGTCATCGTCAACCACGCCGAATGAGGTACGTGAGAATGATGAATCGCTTGGTAACATTAAGTTCACTATGCCACCTTTTGATGGAAAATATAACCGGATGCTTATATCACTTGGGAATTGGTGTTGATCGAAATTTGCTTGTCATGCATTCCCGAAAACAAAAGGGTTAGGGCTGCTACTAGTGAGTTTATCGACTTTGCGTCTGCTTGGTGGAGTGAATATTGTAAGAAAAATCCTTTCACCATACCACAAACTTGGGATGCATTAAAAGAATCATGCGAGCTAGATTTGTTCCTCATATTATGCACGTGATTTGTTATATAAGTTGCAACAATTGAGGCAAGGTAGTAAAACCATAGAGGAATATTTTCAAGAATTGCAAACAGGCATGCTGCGTTGTGACTTAGAGGAAACTAAGGAAGCCGCTATGGCTAGGTTTATGGGTGGTTTGAATCGGAAATTCAGGACATCTTAGCTTACAAGGAATATAATTCTATCACTCGTTTATTTCATCTTGCTTGTAAAGCTGAAAGAGAAGTACAGGGGACGAGCGCGAGCACTAGGACTAACGTTTCGCAGTCGTGAAACATTTGGTCTCCACGTGCATCTGCCGCACCATCAAGCCAACCCCTGCACCTTCCTCCTCCAACAGCAAGCCACGGTTCTCATCATCAAATTCGGCATCTCGGGCATCCGAAGCAACAAAGGGGACAGCCCAAGCACATGCAAGAGCTCTTCGTCCGTTGCATCTACGGGACGAACGAGGATATCCAATGTCATCAATGCAAGGGTATGGCCATGTGAGGAGTGAGTGCCCAACCAAGCGTGTTCGATTGTGAGAGATGATGGTGAGTATTCTTCGCTAGTGATTTGGATGAGGATACATATGCTATGCTTGCGGTGACCATGCGGGTAGTGGGAAGGAGCAAGAAGAAGAGCACATTGGTGCCGAGGATGCGGAGCGCTATGAGAGCCTCATTGTGCAGCGTGTGTTGAGTGCACAAATGGAGAGGGCGGAGCAAAATCAGCGGCACATCCTTTTCCAAACAAAGTGCGTCGTGAAGGAACGCTCATGCCGAGTGATAATTGATGGAGGAGCTGCAACAACTTGGTGAGCTCCGATATGGTGGAGAAGCTTGCGTTGAACACCAAACCTCACCCACAACCTTACTACATTCAATGGTTCAATAACAGCGGCAAGGTGAAGGAACACGAATGGTGAGAGTAAATTTTGCTATTGGTTCTTATCATGATGTTGTAGAATGCGATGTTGTTCCTATGCAAGCATGCTCTATCTGTTAAGTAGACCGTGGCAATATGATAAAGATTCACTACATCATGGTAAGACAAACCAATATTCTTTTGTGCATCATGACAAGAAAATTGTGTTACATCCTATGTCTCCAAGCTATTTTCAAAGATGAGATTGCTAGAGCTAATAGAGAGAAAAATCAGGAGCATAATAGGAGTGAAAATCAGATTGTTACAAGCGAACTTGAGCAACATAAGAAGAAAAACTCTAAACCTGTTCATGAGACGAAAAATGAGATTAAATTGAAGGGTACATGTTTTCTTGCTACTAAGTCCGATATGAATGAGCTGGATGATAGTACTTCTGTTTGCTATGTCTTACTTTGCAAACAAGCCTTATTTTCATTCGAGGAGGTACCTTCTTACGTGCCTCTGCTGTCACTAATCTTTGCAGGAGTACATGGATGTCTTTCCAAAGGACGTGCCACCAGGGCTACCACCGGTCACGAGGGATTGAGCACAGATTGATTTGATTCCGGGCATCTTTGCCTAATCGTGCGCCATACAGGACCAATCCGGAAGAAACTAAGGAGATTCAGCGTCAAGTTCAAGAATTGCTTGATAAAGGTTATGTGCGTGAGTCTCTTAGTCCTTGTGCTGTTCGGTAATTTTAGTGCCTAAGAAAGATGGATCATGGCGTATGTGTGTGGTGTAGAGCGATCAATAACATTACCATTAGATATCGTCACCCTATTCCTAGGTTAGATGATATGCTTGATGAATTAAGTGGCTCTATTGTTTTCTCTAAAGTTGATTTGCGTAGTGGGTACCACCAAATTCGCATGAAATTGGGAGATGAATGGAAAATAGCATTTAAAACTAAGTTCGGTTTGTATGAGTGGTTAGTGATGCCATTTGGTTTAACTAATGCACCTAGCACATTCATGAGATTAATGAACGAGGTTTTGCGTGCTTTCATTGGAAAATTTGTAGTGGTCTATTTTGATGATATATTGATATATAGCAGATCACTAGAGGAACACCTTTGCCATTTACGTGCTGTTTTTGATGCTTTACGTAATGCACGTTTATTTGGTAACGTTGAGAAGTGCACATTTTGCATGGATCGAGTCTCTTTTCTTGGCTATGTTGTTACTCCACAGGGCATTGAAGTTGATCAAGCCAAGGTTGAGGCAATCCGAGTTGGCCGACTCCTAAAGCGGTCACGCAGTGCGAAGTTTTCTAGGACTTGCTGGATTCTATCGTCGTTTTGTGAAGGATTTCAGCACCATCGCTGCACCATTGAATGAACTCACTAAAAAGTGGGTGCCGTTTACTTGGGGGGATGCACAGGAAGACGCCTTCAACACATTGAAAGATAAGTTAACACATGCACCATTACTCCAACTTCCAGATTTTAGTAAGACTTTTGAGCTAGAATGTGATGCTAGTTGATGTGACCACGCCACAAACACATACGACAATAGCGCCCAATATCAAGATTGAACTAAAGGTGAATTCGTTTCTTCAGCCTTCGTATGTTAGTAAGAATAGACCGTTACCTAATGCAAGTGATTTAATTGTGCTTAGGAACTTGGGAAAGGATGAAGGAAAGGGACATGGAGTCCTGGACATGCATGGAAGGAATAATGGAGGTCACCACGTCACTTTGGGACCAAGTCAAGCACGAATTCGAGTTGGACACGTTTTGGAATCAGACTCGGACTGCTGTGATGGTACCAAGTTCAAACGGTGATAACTTCCTCATACGGACTCCGTTTGGGACGTTCTTGTACTTCACGGAAAGCTTATGAAGTCTACTTTCCAACGGATTCAACCTCATCTTCAAATTCTATCCGAGCCGGCCGCAATCGTCAAAAGAGTCCACGTTGGTCACGTACTGGAATCGGATTCGGACTGCTGCAATGGTGCGAGTTTAAACGGACATAACTTCCTCATACGGACTCCGTTTGGGACGTTCTTGTACTTCATGGAAAGCTTATCAAGTCTACTTTCCAATGGATCCAACCTCATCTTCAAATTCCATCCGAGCCGGCCGTAATCATCAAAATAATTCACGTAGGTTTCTGAGTCCGAGTCAAAGGGTGCTGCGCCACCTCCACTTGGGCCCATGGGCCTTGTAACCCTAGGGTGTACCCTTTGGGACGCCTCCTGGTTGTTTTCACTATATAGGAGCCGCCGCCTCCGTTTCTAGGACTTAGGTTTTGTTTAGATCAGTTTAGCCCTTGTGCAAACTCCACGTTCTCTTGTGTCGGCTAGACCAACAGATTCGTGTTACAGAACCTCAACTATCCTTGTGCGACTTTTATATCTAGCAAGTTTCAGGTTGCTCACTATCCTTGTTCTTGCGTGTTCTTCGGTTGCATGCAGGAATAGACCTTCGTGGTCAGGTCAACCGTGTTCTTGGCACGGTTGATAACATCTTGGGGTTGGTTCAGCGATTGCTAAGGCGCACGTGGCGTCTCGTCACGGTTGTAGTCGGATCGCAAGAGTCATCTCCACCGAAATCGATAGTTATCATCCTATCGGAAGATCGGGACCCCATCGCCTCATCAGTTGGTATCAGAGCTTCAGTTGACCGGTAGGAATTCTTTGTATCCCTAGTTAGTAGATTGATTTTTATTTCCCATAGTTCAGAAAAATTGCCCCACAAAAAGAGTTAATTTCCGCTGTCCAAACCCCGTTGTGCCTTTCAATCTGTTAGTTTTGGTTTGCTAAATTGAATTTGTGTCCGTTTTAGCTTTGTCTAGTTGCTGGTCATATCCTTGATTCCATAAAAAATCCAAACAAAAAAAAATTCCCCTATCACAAACCCTAATTCCAATTTCGGCTGATTTTTCCTTTCTCTGCAGCCGCCACCAAAAACGTCATAACTTTTGATTCCGAGATTATTTTTGAGTGAGACCAGCGCCATTAGATTCAAAACTTCATTGTCCATCTATCTGTAAAATTTCACGTCATTCCAGCAAGGCAGTTAAGAGATATCTGCGGTGCAAGTTCACCTAAAAATCCAGATTGAATCTGCAACAGCCGACACTTGTGAATTTTGTGCGAATTTGTCGGTCGGTTTCCAGAACTTGGCCCCAAAACAAAAGTTGTAGAAAAAGCCGTCAGGAAACGGAGAAAAAGAATCATTGAAAAAAGGCAACTGACAAAAGTTACGGCCGAAATACCGACTTGCTGTCTAGTGGACAGAAATCTTCAGTTTCCAAGTTTTGGGTCAATCCTTGTGCCCTTCAATTCCAGATTGCATTCAATTGAATTATCTTGTATTTACCACTCCTTAATCCATACATATATTTTAGCCTTCTTCCATCCTTGGTTGATCAGCAACATAGGCTAAGTGCTAGATACGAACTATAATTCAATTCTGTGCAATTTCTGAAATTAATTGATTGTTTTCCTTTGCTACAAAATACATAGCCTATCCAAGCTCCACTTTTCTACTAACCGAACAGGTCTCGCTGTGCCTTGCAATCGCTTTACTCATCACTTGAGTTAGATTTATCACGAACCAGCCACCGGTTGCACCACCTGTTTGTTTTGGTAAGAACTTGTAAGAATTTGGTAAGAGCTTGAGAGATGCGTGACTTGATTTGAGCCTCCATAACCTAGTAGTTGATAGGAACATTTACTTGTGATTTGTTTCCTTGTTTTCTACTAACAATGACAGGCTTGAGAAAATTGGTAGATTATGATGTCATCGCGAGCAGATTTGAACTTGAAGGAAACAATTACGGTATATATCTTGTCACTCACCGCTGAGAGTACGTCGTCGGACTACTTCTTGTGGGTTACTATGATGGATAGCTACTTTGAAAGACAAGATCTTGATCCTTATGAGAAGATGAGCTTGGCAAGGACGGCGCTGATTGGTGATGTTCAACATTGGTGGTCAAATCTCGAGTTCCACTATATATACACATGGGAGGAGATGAAAAGAAATTGCGACATCGTTTTGTACCTCCAGCACCCACGGTCACAAGCGAGGTGGAACCTGAGGTAATTGAAAATGTTGATATTGTTTTGGTTCCTACTCCATCTACTGATACCACCGAGATACTTGAAGAGGTGAAGGATGATCGGTGCATCTTATGCCATTAGAGGAGAAGTTTGAGGTACCTACACTATCTGATGAGGATGATAATGACAAAGGTACTGATTTGGTGCTACAACAAGACATAGATCAACCTTGTGAGTATATACTGCTGTAGTGCAATCTTTTGATATTCCTTGTGTTGACTTGAACGAACCATGTGCTGATCTAAATGCTCATAATTTTGCACATGTCGAATTAATTACACATAAGGAAGTATTTGATAGAATATCTCCTGTGATGCATTGTGCTATATCATGCTTAATGAGTCCGTTAGTTTGGATTGTGCTATGGAGAAAGTTTCTGAACTTGCATGTTCGAAATTCTTGTTTAGCGCCTACACCCCTAGGTATAAGTTTAATTTGATTGGAGATTATGGTGTAGACAATCAATTTTTGTATATCGAATATGCATAACTTGTGATCACATGGATGAATTGAAGCTTGCTGTTTTAGACAACAATTCTTCTGTGTTGAATCTTGTTCAATATGAGAGGAAGTAAAATTTAGTATGCATCCAATGCCTATGTGTTCATCTCTTTTTGCTTCATCTAGTATGGACAATCTGAATAAAGATGATGAATTATGGAAGAACACACAAATCTCTTCACCCTTGTTGGATAAATTTGCTATTGCTCCATTGGGATATGATTATATGGATGAACTATGCTTAATTCCAAAAGTTGTAGCTTTGCCCATATGTGCCACCACTTCAAGTTTACAACTTCAGATATTTCAATTGCATAAATGCTTCACTTACATTTGCAAATCTAGTTACAATAATTGCTGTGTGAGAAATTTTAATTTGGTCATTGACATATATGATTACTTTTGGGTTAATAATACAATGAGCTTTTATGATTCCTGCTGTGTTATAGCATTAATTGTGCAACAACGAAGAACCGTTAAAACGGATGACATATACATATACCATGCATACACCTTGGCTTCTTTGTTACCATACTTTCAGTTTATCAAAAGCCGAGGACGGCTTTGTTTTCAAGAAGGGGAGGATGATGAGGACATGACCCCTATGGATACAACCATATTTGCTATGCTTGTTGTCCTAATTACAAGAGTTCCTACGCACGCTTAAATTATAAGGTGAGCTCGTTTCAAAGAGGTTTCACTTTGTTTGACAAAGAACTTATGATATTGCATAATGAGAGTTTGTTGCGTTTGTTATTATGTACCGACATTTATGATGAAGATCATGCAATACGTGAGGCTACACATATGCTAAAACCGAGGACGGTTTTCTATCAAGAAGGGAGGATGATGTGACCACGCCACAAACACATACGACAATAGCGCCCAATATCAAGATTGAACTAAAGGTGAATTCGTTTCTTCAGCCTTCGTATGTTAGTAAGAATAGACCGCTACCTAATGCAAGTGATTTAATTGTGCTTAGGAACTTGGGAAAGGATGAAGGAAAGGGACATGGAGTCCTGGACATGCATGGAAGGAATAATGGAGGTCACCACGTCACTTTGGGACCAAGTCAAGCACGAATTCGAGTTGGACACGTTTTGGAATCAGACTCGGACTGCTGTGATGGTACCAAGTTCAAACGGGGATAACTTCCTCATACGGACTCCGTTTGGGACGTTCTTGTACTTCACGGAAAGCTTATGAAGTCTACTTTCCAACGGATTCAACCTCATCTTCAAATTCTATCCGAGCCGGCCGCAATCGTCAAAAGAGTCCACGTTGGTCACGTACTGGAATCGGATTCGGACTGCTGCAATGGTGCGAGTTTAAACGGACATAACTTCCTCATACGGACTCCGTTTGGGACGTTCTTGTACTTCATGGAAAGCTTATCAAGTCTACTTTCCAATGGATCCAACCTCATCTTCAAATTCCATCCGAGCCGGCCGTAATCATCAAAATAATTCACGTAGGTTTCTGAGTCCGAGTCAAAGGGTGCTGCGCCACCTCCACTTGGGCCCATGGGCCTTGTAACCCTAGGGTGTACCCTTTGGGACGCCTCCTGGTTGTTTTCACTATATAGGAGCCCGCCTCCGTTTCTAGGACTTAGGTTTTGTTTAGATCAGTTTAGCCCCTTGTGCAAACTCCACGTTCTCTTGTGTCGGCTAGACCAACAGATTCGTGTTACAGAACCTCAACTATCCTTGTGCGACTTTTATATCTAGCAAGTTTCAGGTTGCTCACTATCCTTGTTCTTGCGTGTTCTTGGTTGCATGCAGGAATAGACCTTCGTGGTCAGGTCAACCGTGTTCTTGGCACGGTTGATAACATCTTGGGGTTGGTTCAGCGATTGCTAAGGCGCACGTGACGTCTCGTACGGTTGTAGTCGGATCGCAAGAGTCATCTCCACCGAAATCGATAGTTATCATCCTATCGGAAGATCGGGACCCCATCGCCTCATCACTAGTGAAATTGGATTGGGTGGTGTGCTGTTGCAAGAAGGTAAACCTGTGGCATACTTTAGTGAAAAATTGAGTGGGCCTAGTTTGAACTATTCTACTTATAATAAGGAATTATATGCACTAGTTCGAACTTTAGAGACATGGCAACATTATTTATGGCCCAAAGAATTTGTCATTCATTCTGATCATGAGTCATTAAAGCATATTAGAAGTCAAGCAAAATTGAACCGTAGGCATGCAAAGTGGGTTGAATTCATAGAGTCTTTTCCTTATGTCATAAAACACAAAAAGGGAAAGGAGAATGTTATTGCTGATGCATTGTCTAGGAGATATACCATGCTCTCACAACTTGACTTCAAAATTTTTGGATTGGAAACAATTAAGGAGCATTATGTTCATGATGATGATTTTAAAGACGTGTTGCTGAATTGCAAAGAGGGAAAAACGTGGAATAAATTTGTTCTAAATGATGGATTTGTGTTTAGAGCTAACAAACTATGCATTCCAGCTAGCTCCGTTCGTTTGTTGTTGTTACAGGAAGCGCATGGAGGTGGGCTGATGGGGCATTTTCGAGCGAAGAAGACGGAAGACATACTTGCATACTTGCTAGTCATTTCTTTTGGCCAAAGATGAGACGTGATGTGGAACGTTTTGTTGCTCGCTGCACAACGTGTCAAAAGGCTAAGTCACGACTTAATCCTCACGGTTTGTATATACCTCTACCTGTTCCTAGTGTGCCTTGGGAAGATATTTCTATGGACTTTGTTTTAGGACTGCCTAGGACAAAGAAGGGGAGGGATAGCATATTTGTTGTTGTGGATAGATTTTCTAAGATGGCACACTTCATACCATGTCATAAAAGTGATGATGCTACCAATATTGCTGATTTGTTCTTTCGTGAAGTCGTTCGTTTGCATGGTGTGCCAAATACAATAGTTTCCGATCGTGACACTAAATTTCTTAGCCATTTTTGGAGAACTTTATGGGCTAAATTGGGGACCAAGATGTTATTTTCGACTACGTGTCATCCCCAAACTGATGGGCAAACTGAAGTTGTGAATAGAACTTTATCTACCATGCTTAGGGCTGTTTTGAAAAAGAACATTAAAATGTGGGAAGAATGCTTGCCTCACATTGAATTTGCTTAAATCGTTCGCTGCATTCTACTACAAAGTTGTGCCCTTTTGAGATTGTCTATGGCTTTGTGCCTCGTGCTCCTATTGATTTGCTACCACTTCCATCTTCGGAGAAGTTAAATTTTGATGCTAAACAGCGTGCTGACTTGATGTTGAAATTGCATGAGATAACCAAAGAAAATATTGAACGCATGAATGCTAAATATAAACTTGCTGGTAGTAAAGGAAGGAGGCATTTAACTTTTCAACCGGGTGATTTAGTTTGGTTGCATTTGAGAAAAGAAAGATTTCTGAATTGAGGAGGTCTAAGTTGATGCCTAGAGCTGATGGTCCTTTCAAAGTGTTGGAAAAGATTAATGACAATGCATATAAACTGGAGTTGCCTGCAGATTTTGGGGTTAGTCCCACCTTTAACATTGCAGATTTGAAGCCATACTTGGGAGAAGAAGATGAGCTTGAGTCGCGGACGACTCAAATGCAAGAAGGGGAGGATGATGAGGACATCCTTTCCATGCATACAACCATGCCGACTCCATATCAAACTGAAACTATGATACAAGGACCAATGACTAGAGCGCGAGCACGTCAACTTAACCATCAGGTGAATGCGTTCCTAAGTTTTCATGTGATGATTTAATTGTCCTTAGGAACCATGGGGAAGAACCACATGAGCTCAAGTATAGAAGTGGAACCGTCAAGCGCAAACCAAGTCCTGTTCACGAGTTTGACTCGGATTCGGCCTTATTGACAGCGCCAACTTCAAACGGCCATAACTTTTGATCCAGAAGGTTTCTCGGGGACCGTGAGTACTCGTTGGAAAGCTCTTGAAGTCTACTTTCAGATGGATCTGGCCTCACCTTCAAATACCATCCGAGTCGACCAGAAACTGCAAAACAATTCATGTCACTTTTCCAGTCCGAGTCAAAGTGGGCCTTGGGCCTTGTAATTCGAGTCCTATTTTGCTTCCTTGTGTTTTGGCCGACCCTCCACCTTCCGTGACCCTTAAATAGGCAGCCGCACCCTCTTCTAGGGTTTGGGGTTTTGTTTAGACTATATAAACTTGATTTGAGAAAAAAATTGCAGCGCTTAGAACAAGGTAATCGTTCTGTTCAGGACTATTATGCTGAGCTTCAAAAGGGTATGATGCGTTGTGGGGTTGTTGAGGACACGGAGGATAAGATTTGTCGTTTCTATGGGGGGTTACGGCGTGAAATTCCGGACATTGTCGATTATAAAGAATTTACTACTGTCAACCAGTTGTTCCAGCTTGCTATGCTTGCAGAAAAAGAATTGCAGGGACGCAAGGAATTAGCGGCGAGCATCGGACGACCCTTCTACATGCGCGCGACGACTACATCGACAGACTGCCCAAGTCTTCTTGAGTTTCGTTCTCCTCCACCACCTGTGAACAAGATTGCAGCAGCGCCACCGAAGCCACCTTCCACAACACGCTGCAGATGCTACAAAAATTCTTTGCGATTCCAGCCAAGAGTTCTTCTTCCATGGCTTCAACGGGCGCTCCTCCGACATCCAGTGCCACCGCTGCCATGGGCTTGGTCATGTGCAGAAGAATTGCCCTAGCCAACGGGCATACATCGCCACAGAAGATGGAGGCTACATCAGCACTTCAGATGTCGAGGAGGATGATGATGTTGCTGCTGCCTCGGACGACAATGGCGGTGGTGATGACGACTTGGTCCTTGGTGGGGCGTCCACAGCGACGCTACGGAGCATCATTGTGCAGCGAGTCCTCAGCACACAGGTACAACAACCCGATAAGCTTCAACGCCATAATTTGTTTCAGACCTTCTTCGCAATCAAGGACCGGCGCGCACGTGTCATCATTGATGGAGGAAGCTGCAACAACTTGGTGAGTTCTGATTTGGTCAAGAAGCTTGGCTTGACCACGCGACCGCATCCACATCCATACCATATTCAGCGGTTAAATGATTCTGGAAAAGCTAAGGTAACGCAAACATGCCGAGTCCATTTTTCCATTGGTGGTTATGCTGATCATGTTGATTGTGATGTGGTTCCCATGCAAGCATGCTCTCTTTTATTGGGTCGACCTTGGGAATTTGATAATGATGCTTTACACCATGGTAGTAGTAACAAATACACTTTTATGCATAAGGAAAGAAAGTTACTTTACTGCCTTTGACCCCAACTGAGATTATAGAGGCCGATAGGGCGAGAGCTGCTGCTGCTAATGATCAAAAGGAACATGATAAATCTGAAAAACAGCAAGTAATTCATTTGAAAAATTCTGTTATGCTTGCCACAAAATCAGACCTTGCTGAGATTGATGATATTAATGATACATGCTATGCTTTTGTGCGCAAAGATGCTTTATTTTCTCTTGATAATATGCCTTGCATTTTGCCTGCTCCTGTCACTAACCTTTTGCAGGAGTTTAGAGATGTTTTCCCCTGATGAGATACCTCCAGGACTTCCACCCATTCGAGGGATTGAGCACCAGATTGACTTGATTCCTGGACTGAGTTTGCCAAACCGTGCGGCATACAGGACCAATCCTGAAGAGACTAAGGAGATTCAGCGACAAGTCTAAAACCTTTTGGACCGTGGGTATGTACGTGAGAGCCTTAGTCCTTGTGCTGTTCCTGTTCTTTTGGTTCCCAAAAAAAGATGGTTCTTGGCGTATGTGTGTAGATTGTAGAGCCATTAACAACATTACTATACGATATCGTCATCCAATTCCTTGGTTAGACGACATGCTTGATGAGTTGTGTGGTGCTATAATTTTCACAAAGATTGACTTGCGTAGTGGATACCACCAAATAAGAATGAAACTTTGCGATGAATGGAAAACTGCTTTTAAAACTAAGTTCGGCTTGTATGAGTGGTTAGTCATGCCTTTTGGTTTAACTAATGCACCTAACACTTCATGAGATTAATGAACGAGGTTTTACGTCCTTTCATTGGCAAATTTGTGGTTGTTTACTTTGATGATATCTTGATTTACAGCAAGTCCATGGATGAACATTTGACTCACTTACGTGCTGTTTTTAATGCTTTGAGAGATGCACGTTTGTTTGGTAACCTTGATAAGTGCACCTTTTGCACGGATCAAGTCTCTTTTCTTGGCTATGTTGTAACTCCACAGGAATTGAGGTTGATAGAGCCAAGGTGGAGGCGATATGGAGTTGGCCCACACCCACGCAGTCTCCCAAGTGCGGAGTTTTCTTGGCCTTGCAGGATTTTATCGCCGCTTTGTCAAGGAATTTAGCACCATTGCGACACCGTTGATTGAGTTGACAAAGAAGGCCGTCGTGTTCCATTGGGGCCATCACAGGAAGAGTCCTTTAATCTTTTGAAGGACAAGCTTACACACGCACCATTGCTCCAACTTCCGGATTTTGGTAAGACTTTTGAGCTGGAATGTGATGCTAGCGGAATTTGTATTGGTGGTGTTTTTATGCAAGAAGGCAAACCTGTTGCCTACTTTAGTAAAAAATTGAATGTTCCTGCTCTTAATTATTCCACGTATGATAAAGAATTGTATGCTCTTGTTCGTTCTTTAGAGACGTGGCAACACTATTTATGGCCTAAAGAATTTGTCATTCATTCTGATCATGAATCACTTAAGCATATTCGTAGTCAAACCAATTTGAATCGTAGACATGCTAAGTGGGTTGAATTTATTGAATCTTTTCCTTATGTCATTAAACACAAGAAAGGGAAGGATAATGTGATTGCTGATGCTTTGTCTCGACGCTATACCATGTTGTCTCAACTTGATTGTCGCATTTTTGGTCTTGAAACCATTAAATTACAATATGCTCTTGATGCTGATTTTAAGGATGTGTTGTTGCATTGTAAAGAGGGACAAGCATGGAATAAATTCGTGATCAATGATTGGTTTTTGTTTAGAGCTAACCGCCTATGCATTCCAGTTGGTTCCGTTCGTCTTTTGTTGTTGCAGGAGGCGCATGGAAGAGGATTGATGGGACATTTTGGTGCCAAGAAGACGGAGGAGGTGCTGGCCACACATTTCGTTTGGCCAAGGATGAGACGAGATGTAGAGCGGTTCGTGGCTCGGTGCGCCACATGTCAAAAGCTAAGTCGCGGTTGAACCCACATGGTTTGTATATGCCTCTTCCCGTTCCTTCTATTCCTTGGGCTGATATATCTATGGACTTTGTTTTGGGATTGCCAAGGACTAAGAGGGAGGGATAGTATTTTGTGGTGGTTGATCGTTTTTCTAAGATAGCACATTTTATTCCTTGTCATAAAAGCGACGATGTTGTTCATATTGCTGACCTTTTCTTTCAAGAAATCGTTCGCTTGCATGGTATGCCTTCTACTATTATTTCAGATCGCGATGCAAAATTCTTGAGTCACTTTTGGCGCACTTTGTCGAATAAATTGGGGACAAAGCTTCTATTTTCTACAACTTGTCATCCCCAAACTGATGGACAAATAGAGGTAGTGAATCGAACATTGCCCACCATGTTGAGAGCGATCTTGAAGCGCAATTTGAAGATGTGGGAAGAGTGTTTGCCGCATGTGGAGTTTGCATATAATAAGGCGGTACACTCCACCACCAAGGTAAGTCCCTTCCAGGTAGTGTATGGATTTAACCCCCGTGCTCCTATTGATCTTTTGCCTTTACCTACCACTGAGAGAACACATAATGATGCTAAAAAGCGTGCTGAATTTATTCTCAAATTGCATGAAACCACTAAGGCAAATATTGAAAAGATGAATGAAAAGTATAGAATTGCTGGTAGTGAAGGTAGAAGGGAAGTTAAACTTGTACCGGGTGATTTGGTTTGGTTGCACTTGAGAAAGGATAGATTTCCTGAGTTAAGAAAATCAAAATTGATGCCTAGAGCTGCTGGTCCTTTTAAGATAGTTGAGAAGATAAATGATAATGCATATAAACTTGAGTTGCCACCCGAGTTTGGGGTTAGTCCCACCTTTAACATTTCAGATTTGAAGCCATACTTGGGAGAAGAAGATGAGGCTGAGTTGAGGACAACTCCGCTTCAAGAGGGGGAGGATGATGAGGACATCACTTCTTCGGATACACACAACACTCCTCCACTTGACATTCAAGGACCAATCACTAGAACTCGCGCCCGACAATTGAATTTACAGGTGAGCTCGTTCCTAAGTACTTCTTTTTGTTCACTAGAGAATCGATTGCTACCTAATGATTTAATTATGATTAGGAACCATGGAGAGGACCTAGAAGTACTTGGAGAAGGAGTACGAGGCGCACAAGTCCAGCAAGGGCGGTCGAATCATGTTGGAGGCCCAACTCAAACCGACTTCGAATCCAATTCGGAGTCCAGGACCAGGCCGCACTAAAACGGACACCCAGATCGCATCCGGACTCCGTTTTGGACGTTCTACATATGTATGGAAAGCTGAAAAGACTACCTTTCCAATGGCTCTAGTCCCATGTCAAAAGTCCTTCTGAGTCAACGGGAATCGTCGAAACAAGTGGGCGTTCAGAATCTGTCAGGGTGCTGCGTCACCGTCTTTTGGGCCGATCGGCTTTGTATCGTGTTGGAGCCCATTAGGGGCGCGCCCAGGGGTTTTGCATGCCCCTCACTCCTTTATATCCAGCCGCCACCCCCACCATTAGGGTTTGAGTTTTGCTTAGATTAATTCTGTCTTTGAACAGTTTCGCCGTTCATCGGTTTGTGAGACCCCAACTTTTCGAGTGCTACATCAATACATCCGCAATTTAGTTGTGTTCTTCCTTGTTCTAGCTTGTGTTCTTCGATTCACAGGCAAGGAATAGCCTTTTTGGCGAGGTCAACCGGGCCGTGCACGGTTGATAACCTGAGGAGACGTGGTGCTGCGATTGCGGGGTTCGGAACGTGTCGTTCGGAAGCCGGATCGATTTGTGTCGCGCCTCCACCAAAGCGAACATATCCAGAACCTGTTGGAAGATCGGGACCCTGTCCCCATCAGAAAGTCTCACGTTGACTCAAACGGATTCGAAATACGTGCTGAACTCAGCGAGGGTGCGTATGATGTCCACTCGGTGTGTTGGGCACCAAGTTTTATTTTGTGCCATGATTTCGAATGAATCGAGCTTATCGTACCTGTCGGAACATCTCTGGGGGAAAGTTTTGCGCCGACTAAGATGGATCTGAAAATCGTGCCGATGTGAGCAAGGGTGAACGTGACGTCGATTCAGCGCGTTCGGCACCCACATTCATTTCGAGCCTTGATTTTGTGCGCACGGAATTTATTGTACCAGTTGGAACCCACTGTGGAGGAAATTTTCACACCAACTCGAATGGATTCTAAATTGGTGCCGAAATGAGCTAGGGTGCATATGTACTCCATTCGAGGTGTTCGCACTTAGTTTCGTTTTGTGCCTTGATTTCATCATTACGAAGGTTATGACGTTGTCGGAAGCCATGGACGAGGAAAGTCTCACACCGACTTGGACGGATTTGAAATGTGTACCAAAACGAGCTACGCCGTGCATGAAGTCCATTTGAGTTGTTTTGCTCCCATTTTCACTTGGTGACTCAATTTTGTTCGCGTGGTGTTTGTAATATCGTCGGCACCTGACGTCGAGGAAATTTTCATACAGACTCGAACGGATTCGGAGTACATGTCACAATGAGCTAGGCGCATATGAAGTCCAATCAAGGTGTTGCACTCGGTTTCATTTCGTGACTCGATTTCATGCGCGTGGAGTTTACGATGCCGTCGGAACCCGTTGCGGAGGAATGTTTTACACTGACTCGGTCAGATCCAAAATCTACGCTGAAATGAGCAATGGTGCATGTGTAGTCAATATGAGGTGTTTTGCGCTCAGTTTAATTTTCTACCTCGATTTCATGGCCCTAGATGTTACGGTTCCAGAGGAACACGCTGCGGATGAAAGTCTCACATTGACTCAGACGGATTCGAAATCCGGGCTGAACTCAGCGAGGGTGTGTATGATGTCCACTCGGTGTGTTGGGCACTAAGGTTTATTTCGTGCCTTGATTTCGTATGAATCGAGCTTATCGTACCTGTCGGAACAGCTGTGGGGGAAAGTTTTGCGCCGACTCACATGGATCTGAAAATCGTGCCGATGTGAGCAAGGCTGAACGTGACGTCGATTCAGCGCGTTTGGCACCCACATTCATTTCGAGCCTTGATTTTGTGCGCACGGAATTTATTGTACCAGTTGGAACACATTGTGGAGGAAATTTTCACACCAACTCGAATGGATTCTAAATCGGTGCCGAAATGAGCTGGGGTGCATATGTACTCGATTCAAGGTGTTCGCACTTAGTTTCATTTTGTGCCTTGATTTCATCATTACGAAGGTTATGACGTTGTCGGAAGCCATGGACGAGGAAAGTCTCACACCGACTTGGACGGATTTGAAATGTGTACCAAAATGAGCTACACCGTGCATAAAGTCCATTTGAGTTGTTTGGCTCCCATTTTCATTTGGTGACTCAATTTTGTTCGCGTGGTGTTTGTAATATCGTCGGCACCTGACGTCGAGGAAATTTTCATACGGACTCGAATGGATTCGGAATACATGCCGTAATGTGCCAGAGGATGCATATGAAGTCCAATCGGGGTGTTGTACTCAGTTTCATTTCGTGACTTGATTTCGTACGCATGGAGTTTACGATGCCGTCGGAATCTGTTGTGGAGGAAAGTTTCGCACCGACTCAGACCGATGCGAAAACCACGTTGGTGTGAGCGGGGGCACGGCAGATGTCGATTCGGTCTATTTTGGATGTGGTTTCATTCGAGCCTTGATTTTGTGCTCGTGCAGCTTATTGTACCGGTTGGAACACGATGTGGTGCAAAGTTTCACACTGACTCCAATCGAATCCAATCCATGCCAAAAGGAGCTAGGGTGCAGATGTTGTCCATTCGAGGTGTTTTGCACTTAGTTGCATTTAGTGCCACGATTTCATTCTCACGGAGGTCGTGGAAAGTCGAAACTGTAGAACAGAAAGTCTCACACCGACACGGATAGATTTGAAATGTGTACCAAAACGAGCTAAGCCGCATACGAAGTACATTTGGGTTGTTTAGCTCACCAATTTCAATTGGTGACTCGATTTTGTCTACATGGTGTTTGTAATATCGTCGATACCTGATGTTAACGAAACTTTCATACAGACTCAGACAGATTCGGAGTACATGTCACAATGAGCCAGGGCGCATATGAAGCCCAATCAAGGTGTTGCACTCGGTTTCATTTCGTGACTTGACTTCATGCGAGTGGAGTTTACGATGCCGTCGGAACCCGTTGCGGAGGAATGTTTTACACCGACTCGGGCAGATCCCAAATCTACGCTGAAATGAGCAATGGTGCATGTGTAGTCCATATGAGGTGTTTGGCGCTCAGTTTAATTTTCTACCTCGATTTCATGCCCCTAGATGTTACGGTTCGGAGGAACACATGCTGGATGAAAGCCTCACGTTGACTCGCACGGATTTGAAATCATGGCCGAACTCGGCGAGGTGCGTATGATGTCCACTCGGTGTGTTGGGCACTAAGTTTTATTTCGTGCCTTGATTTCGTATGAATCGAGCTTATCGTACTGTCGGACCAGCTGTGGGGAAAGTTTTGCGCCGATTCACATGGATCTGAAAATTATGCCGATGTGAGCAAGGGTGAACGTGACGCGTCGATTCGATGCGTTTGGTACCCACATTCATTTCGAGCCGTGATTTTGTCACACGGAACTTGTACCAGTTGGAACCCATTGTGGAGGAAATTTTCACACCAACTCCAATGGATTCTAAATCGGTGCCGAAATGAGCTAGGGTGCATATGTACTCCATTCGAGGTGTTCGCACTTAGTTTCGTTTTGTGCCTAGATTTCATCATTACGAAGGTTATGACGTTGTCGGAAGCCATGGACGAGGAAAGTCTCACACCAACTTGGACGGATTTGAAATGTGTACCAAAATGAGCTACGCCGTGCATGAAGTCCATTTGAGTTGTTTTGCTCCCATTTTCACTTGGTGACTCAATTTTGTTCGCGTGGTGTTTGTAATATCGTCGGCACCTGACGTCGAGGAAATTTTCATACGGACTCGAACGGATTCGGAATACATGCCGTAATGTGCTAGGGTGCATATGAAGTCCAATGAAGGTGTTGCACCCGGTTTCATTTCGTGACTCGATTTCGTGCGCGTGGAGTTTACGATGCCGTCGGAACCCGTTGCGGAGGAATGTTTTACATCGACTCGGGCAGATCCGAAATCTATGCTGAAATGAGCAATGGTGCATGTGTAGTCCATATGAGGTGTTTGGCGCTCAGTTTAATTTTCTACCTCGATTTCATGGCCTAGATGTTACGGTTCCGAGGAACACGCCATGATGAAAGTCTCACATTGACTCGACGGATTCAAATCCATGCTGAACTCAGCGAGGGTGCGTATGATGTCCACTCGGTATGTTGGGCACTAAGTTTTATTTCGTGCCTTGATTTCGTATGAATCGAGCTTATCGTACCTGTTGGAACAGCTGTGGGGGAAAGTTTTGCGCCGACTCACATGGATCTGAAAATCGTGCCGATGTGAGCAAGTGTGAACGTGACATCGATTCAGCGCGTTTGGCACCCACATTCATTTCGAGCCTTGATTTTGTGCGCACGGAATTTATTGTACCAGTTGGAACCCATTCTGGAGGAAATTTTCACACCAACTAGAATGGATTCTAAATCGGTGCCGAAATGAGGTTGGGTGCATATGTACTCCATTCGAGGTGTTCGCACTTAGTTTCGTTTTGTGCCTTGATTTCATCATTACGAAGGTTATGACGTTGTCGGAAGCCGTGGACGAGGAAAGTCCGACTCGAGTTGGACGGATTTGAAATGGGTACCAAACGAGCTACGCCGTGCATTAAGTCCATTTGAGTTGTTTTGCTCTCATTTTCATTTGGTGACTGAATTTTGTTCGCGTGGTGTTTGTAATATCGTCGGCACCTAACGTCGAGGAAATTTTCATACGGACTCGAACGGATTCGGAATACATGCCGTAATGTGCCAGAGGATGTATACGAAGTCCAATCGGGGTGTTGTACTCAGTTTCGTTACTAACTTGATTTCGTACGCATGGAGTTTGCGATGCCGTCGGAATCTGTTGTGGAGGAAAGTTTCGCACCGACTCAGACCGAACGGAAAAGCAAGTTGGTGTGAGCGGGGGCACGGCAGATGTCGATTCGGTCTATTTTGGATGCGGTTTGATTTCGACCCTTGATTTTGTGCGCGTGCAGCTTATTGTACCGGTTGGAACCCGATGTGGTGCAAAGTTTCACATTGACTCCAATCGAATCCAATCCATGCCAAAATGAGCTAGGGTGCGGATGTTGCCCATTCGAGGTGTTTTGCACTTAGTTGCAATTAGTGCCACGATTTCATTCTCATGGAGGCTGTGGTGCCGTTGAAAACCGTAGAAGAGGAAAGTCTCACACCGACTCGGATAGATTTGAAATGTGCAGCAAAATGAGCTAAGCCGCATACGAAGTACATTTGGGTTGTTTAGCTCCCAATTTCAATTGGTGACTCGATTTTGTCTACATGGTGTTTGTAATGTCGTCGACACCTGATGATAACGAAAGTTTCATACAGACTCAGACGGATTCGGAGTACATGTCACAATGAGCTAGGGCGCATATGAAGTCCAATCAAGGTGTTGCACTCGGTTTCATTTCGTGACTCGATTTCATGCGCGTGGAGTTTACGATGCCGTCGGAACCCGTTGCGGAGGAATGTTTTGCACCGACTCGGGCAGATCCGAAATCTACGCTGAAATGAGCAAAGGTGCATGTGTAGTCCATCCGAGGTGTTTGGCGCTCTGTTTAATTTTCTACCTCGATTTCATACTCCTAGATGTTACGGTTCCGTAGGAACACGCTGCGGATGAAAGTCACGTTGACTCAGACGGATTTGAAATCCGTGCTGAACTCAGCGAGGGTGCGTATGATGTCCACTCGGTGTGTGATAGCACTAGGGGTCCCGATCTTTCGATGAGAGTGGTAGATTCGATTGGGGAAAGAGATGACGTTGACGACCCGACTACAACCATCCAGGGACGTTGCGCCTTAGCGATCGATACACCAACTCCAGAGATTGTTCGTGACCTTGTCGGCGCACGATCAACCTAACCACGAGGGTTCTTCTTCCTGCAAGCAATCGAAGAACAAGCAAGAACAAGATGAACAGCAACTCAATTGCAAATAACGATGTAAGATTCAATCCAAAACAGAGAAACGGTGGGGTTCAAGACAAGTATTCGGGCGGTCTAGCCGACACGCGCGAGTACAAGGCAAAGCAGCAAAAGCTAACTTAGTCTAAACAAAACCCAAACCCTAGAAGAGGGTGCGGCTGCCTATTTAAGGGTCACGGAAGGTGGAGGGTCGGCCAAAACACAAGGAAGCCGAATAGGACTCGAATTACAAGGCCCAAGGCCCACTTTGACTCGGACTGGAAAAGCGACGTGAATTGTTTTGCAGTTTCTGGTCGACTCGGATGGAATTTGGAGGTGAGGCCGGATCCATCTGAAAGTAGACTTCAAGAGCTTTCCAACAAGTACTCATGGGCCCCGAGAAACCTTCTGGATCAAAAGTTACGGCCGTTTGAAGTAGGCGTTGTCAACAAGGCCGAATCCGAGTCAAACTCGTGAACAGGACTTGGTTTGCGCTGACGGTTCCACTTCTATACTTGAGCTCATGTGGTTCTTCCCATGGTTCCTAAGGACAATTAAATAATCACAAGAATTAAGTAGTATTCCATTCTTTGAAACATTTGTATGCAAACTTAGGAACGCATTCACCTGATGGTTAGCGAGGCGTGCTCGCGCTCTAGTCATTGGTCCTTGTATCATAGTTTCAGTTTGATATGGAGTCGGCATGGTTGTATGCATGGAAAGGATGTCCTCATCAGTGTGTTGGGCACCAAGTTTTATTTTGTGCCTTGATTTCGTATGAATCGAGCTTATCGTACCTGTCGGAACAGCTCTGTGGGAAAGTTTTGCACCGACTAAGATGGATCTGCAAATCGTGCCGATGTGAGCAAGGGTGAACGTCACGTCGATTCAGCGCGTTCGGCACCCACATTCATTTCGAGCCTTGATTTTGTGCGCACGGAATTTAGTGTACCAGTTGGAACCCATTGTGGAGGAAATTTTCACACCAACTCAAATGGATTCTAAATCGGTGCCGAAATGTGCTAGGGTGCATACGTACTCCATTCGAGGTGTTCTCACTTAGTGTCGTTTTGGGCCTTGATTTCATCATTACGAAGGTTATGACGTTGTCAGAAGCCATGGACGAGGAAAGTCTCCCACCGACTTGGACGAATTAGAAATGCGTACCAAATCGAGCTACGCCGTGCATGAAGTCCATTTGAGTTGTTTTGCTCCCATTTTCATTTGGTGACTCAATTTTGTTCGCGTGGTGTTTGTAATATCGTCGGAAGCTGACGTCAAGGAAATTTTCATACGGACTCGAACGGATTCGGAATACATGCCGTAATGTGCCAGAGGATGCATACGAAGTCCAATCGTGGTGTTGTACTCAGTTTCATTTCGTGACTTGATTTCGTGACGCATGGAGTTTACGATGCCGTCGAATCATTGCGGAGGAAAGTTTCGCGAACGACTGCACCCATCCAAAACCAAGTTGGCGTGAGCGGGGCATGGCGAAGTCGATTCGGTCTATTTTGGATGCGGTTTCATTTCGAGCCTTGATTTTGTGCGTGCGACTTATTGTACGGTTGGAACCCGATGTGGTGCAAAGTTTCACACCGACTCCAATCGAATCCAATCCATGCCAAAATGAGCTAGGGTGCAGATGTTGTCCATTCGAGGTGTTTTGCACTTAGTTGCATTTAGTGCCACGATTTCATTCTCACGGAGGCTGTGGTGCTGTCGAAACCTGTAGAAGAGGAAAGTCTCACACCGTCTCGGATAGATTTGAAATGTGTACCAAAATGGGCTAAGCCGCATACATAGTACATTTGGGTTGTTTAGCACCCAATTTCAATTGGTGACTCGATTTTTTCTACATGGTGTTTGTAGTGTCGTCGATACCTGATGTTAACGAAAGTTTCATACAGACTCAGACGGATTCGGAGTACATGTCACAATGAGCTAGGGCGCATATGAAGTCCAATAAGGTGTTGCACTCGGTTTCATTTCGTGACTCGATTTCATGCGCGTGGATTTTACGATGCGGTCGGAACCCGTTGCGGAGGAATGTTTTGCACCAACTGGCGGATCCAAATCTACGCTGAAATGAGCAATGGTGCATCGTAGTCCATATGAGGTGTTTGGCGCCAGTTTAATTTTCTACCTTGATTTCATGCTCCTAGATGTTACGGTTCCGTAGGAACACGCTGATGAAAGTCTCACGTTGACTCGGATGGATTCAAATCCGCTCGAACTCAGCGAGGTGCGTATGATGTCCACTCGGTGTGTTGGGCACCAAGTTTTATTTCGTGGCTTGATTTCGTATGAATCGAGCTTATAGTACCTGTCCGAACAGTTGTGGGGAAAGTTTTGCGCCGACTGGATGGATCGAAAATCGTGCGATGTGAGCAAGGGTGAACGTGGACGTCGATTCAGCGCGTTTGGCACCCACATTCATTTCGAGCCTTGATTTTGTGCGCACGGAATTTATTGTACCAGTTGGAACCCATTGTGGAGGAAATTTTCACACCAACTCGAATGGATTCTAAATCGGTGCCGAAATGAGGTTGGGTGCATATGTACTCCATTCGAGGTGTTCGCACTTAGTTTCGTTTTGTGCCTTGATTTCATCATTACGAAGGTTATGACGTTGTCGGAAGCCGTGGACGAGGAAAGTCTGACTCCGAGTTGGACGGATTTGAAATGGGTACCAAAACG
Organism: Dendrocalamus sinicus; assembly: GCA_036346575.1. Lineage (NCBI taxonomy): Eukaryota > Viridiplantae > Streptophyta > Magnoliopsida > Poales > Poaceae > Dendrocalamus > Dendrocalamus sinicus. The sequence continues at coordinate 9,362,902 of CM070669.1, read as the reverse complement.
AGCTACGCCGTGCATTAAGTCCATTTGAGTTGTTTTGCTCTCATTTTCATTTGGTGACTGAATTTTGTTCGCGTGGTGTTTGTAATATCGTCGGCACCTAACGTCGAGGAAATTTTCATACGGACTCGAACGGATTCGGAATACATGCCGTAATGTGCCAGAGGATGTATACGAAGTCCAATCGGGGTGTTGTACTCAGTTTCGTTACTAACTTGATTTCGTACGCATGGAGTTTGCGATGCCGTCGGAATCTGTTGTGGAGGAAAGTTTCGCACCGACTCAGACCGAACGGAAAAGCAAGTTGGTGTGAGCGGGGGCACGGCAGATGTCGATTCGGTCTATTTTGGATGCGGTTTGATTTCGACCCTTGATTTTGTGCGCGTGCAGCTTATTGTACGGTTGGAACCCGATGTGGTGCAAAGTTTCACATTGACTCCAATCGAATCCAATCCATGCCAAAATGAGCTAGGTGCGGATGTTGCCCATTCGAGGTGTTTTGCACTTAGTTGCAATTAGTGCCACGATTTCATTCTCATGGAGGTGTGGTGCCGTTGAAAACCGTAGAAGAGGAAAGTCTCACACCGACTGGATAGATTTGAAATGTGCAGCAAAATGAGCTAAGCCGCATACGAAGTACATTTGGGTTGTTTAGCTCCCAATTTCAATTGGTGACTCGATTTTGTCTACATGGTGTTTGTAATGTCGCCGACACGATGATAACGAAAGTTTCATACGCACTCGAGACGGATTCGGAGTACATGTCACAATGAGCTAGGCGCATATGAAGTCCAATCAAGGTGTTGCACTCGGTTTCATTTCGTGACTCGATTTCATGCGCGTGGAGTTTACGATGCCGACGGAACCCGCTATGGAGGAATGTTTGCACCGACTCGGCAGATCCGAAATCTCGCTGAAATGAGCAAAGGTGCATGTGTAGTCCATCCGAGGTGTTTGGCGCTCTGTTTAATTTTCTACCCGATTTCATACTCCTAGATGTTACGGTTCCGTAGGAACACGCTGCGGATGAAAGTCACGTTGACTCGGTGACGGATTTGAAATCCGTGCTGAACTCAGCGAGGGTGCGTATGATGTCCACTCGGTGTGTTGGGCACCAAGTTTTATTTTGTGCCTTGATTTCGTATGAATCGAGCTTATCGTACCTGTCGGAACAGCTCTGTGGGAAAGTTTTGCACCGACTAAGATGGATCCGCAAATCGCGCCGATGTGAGCAAGGGTGAACGCCACGTCGATTCAGCGCGCTCGGCACCCACATTCATTTCGAGCCTTGATTTTGTGCGCACGGAATTTAGTGTACCATTGGAACCCATTGTGGAGGAAATTTTCACACCAACTCGAATGGATTCTAAATCGGTGCCAAATGTGCTAGGTGCATACGTACTCCATTCGAGGTGTTCTCACTTAGTGTCGCTTTGGGCCTTGATTTCATCATTACGAAGGTTATGACGCTGTCGGGCCATGGACGAGAAAGTCTCCCACCGACTTGGACGAATTAGAAATGCGTATCAAATCGAGCTACGCCGTGCATGAAGTCCATTTGAGTTGTTTTGCTCCCATTTTCATTTGGTGACTCAATTTTGTTCGCGTGGTGTTTGTAATATCGTCGGAAGCTGACGTCAAGGAAATTTTCATACGGACTCGAACGGATTCGGAATACATGCCGTAATGTGCCAGAGGATGCATACGAAGTCCAATCGTGGTGTTGTACTCAGTTTCATTTCGTGACTTGATTTCGTACGCATGGAGTTTACGATGCCGTCGGAATCTGTTGCGGAGGAAAGTTTCGCAACGACTCAGACCCATCCGAAAACCAAGTTGGCGTGAGCGGGGGCATGGCAGAAGTCGATTCGGTCTATTTTGGATGCGGTTTCATTTCGAGCCTTGATTTTGTGCGCGTGCAGCTTATTGTACCGGTTGGAACCCGATGTGGTGCAAAGTTTCACACTGACTCCAATCGAATCCAATCCATGCCAAAATGAGCTAGGGTGCAGATGTTGTCCATTCGAGGTGTTTTGCACTTAGTTGCATTTAGTGCCACGATTTCATTCTCACGGAGGCTGTGGTGCTGTCGAAACCTGTAGAAGAGGAAAGTCTCACACCGTCTCGGATAGATTTGAAATGTGTACCAAAATGGGCTAAGCCGCATACATAGTACATTTGGGTTGTTTAGCTCCCAATTTCAATTGGTGACTCGATTTTTTCTACATGGTGTTTGTAGTGTCGTCGATACCTGATGTTAACGAAAGTTTCATACAGACTCAGACGGATTCGGAGTACATGTCACAATGAGCTAGGGCGCATATGAAGTCCAATAAGGTGTTGCACTCGGTTTCATTTCGTGACTCGATTTCATGCGCGTGGATTTTACGATGCGGTCGGAACCCGTTGCGGAGGAATGTTTTGCACCAACCTGGGCGGATCCGAAATCTACGCTGAAATGAGCAATGGTGCATGCGTAGTCCATATGAGGTGTTTGGCGCTCAGTTTAATTTTCTACCTTGATTTCATGCTCCTAGATGTTACGGTTCCGTAGGAACACGCTGCGGATGAAAGTCTCACGTTGACTCAGATGGATTCGAAATCCGTTCTGAACTCAGCGAGGGTGCGTATGATGTCCACTCGGTGTGTTGGGCACCAAGTTTTATTTCGTGGCTTGATTTCGTATGAATCGAGCTTATAGTACCTGTCGGAACAGTTGTGGGGGAAAGTTTTGCGCCGACTCAGATGGATCTGAAAATCGTGCCGATGTGAGCAAGGGTGAACGTGACGTCGATTCAGCGCGTTTGGCACCCACATTCATTTCGAGCCTTGATTTTGTGCGCACGGAATTTATTGTACCAGTTGGAACCCATTGTGGAGGAAATTTTCACACCAACTCGAATGGATTCTAAATCGGTGCCGAAATGAGGTTGGGTGCATATGTACTCCATTCGAGGTGTTCGCACTTAGTTTCGTTTTGTGCCTTGATTTCATCATTACGAAGGTTATGACGTTGTCGGAAGCCGTGGACGAGGAAAGTCCGACTCGAGTTGGACGGATTTGAAATGGGTACCAAAACGAGCTACGCCGTGCATTAAGTCCATTTGAGTTGTTTTGCTCTCATTTTCATTTGGTGACTGAATTTTGTTCGCGTGGTGTTTGTAATATCGTCGGCACCTAACGTCGAGGAAATTTTCATACGGACTCGAACGGATTCGAATACATGCCGAATGTGCCGAGGATGTATACTAAGTCCAATCGGGTGTTGTACTCAATTTCGTTACTAACTTGATTTAAATGACGCATGGAGTTTGCGATGCCGTCGAATCTGTTGTGGAGGAAAGTTTCGCACCGACTCAGACCGAACGGAAAAGCAAGTTGGTGTGAGCGGGGGCACGGCAGATGTCGATTCGGTCTATTTTGGATGCGGTTTGATTTCGACCCTTGATTTTGTGCGCGTGCAGCTTATTGTACCGGTTGGAACCCGATGTGGTGCAAAGTTTCACATTGACTCCAATCGAATCCAATCCATGCCAAAATGAGCTAGGTGCGGATGTTGCCCATTCGAGGTGTTTTGCACTTAGTTGCAATTAGTGCCACGATTTCATTCTCATGGAGGTGTGGTGCCGTTGAAAACCGTAGAAGAGGAAAGTCTCACACCGACTGGATAGATTTGAAATGTGCAGCAAAATGAGCTAAGCCGCATAATGAAGTACATTTGGGTTGTTTAGCTCCCAATTTCAATTGGTGACTCGATTTTGTCTACATGGTGTTTGTAATGTCGTCGACACCGATGATAACGAAAGTTTCATCTGATTCGAGACGGATTCGAGTACATGTCACAATGAGCTAGGCGCATATGAAGTCCAATCAAGGTGTTGCACTCGGTTTCATTTCGTGACTCGATTTCATGCGCGTGGAGTTTACGATCTTTGTCGGAACCCGTTGCGGAGGAATGTTTTACACCGACCCGGGCAGATCCGAAATCTACGCTGAAATGAGCAATGGTGCATGCGTAGTCCATATGAGGTGTTTGGCGCTCAGTTTAATTTTCTACCTCGATTTCGTGCTCCTAGATGTTACGGTTCCGTAGGAACACGCTGCGGATGAAAGTCTCACGTTGACTCAGACGGATTCGAAATCCGTGCTTAACTCAGCGAGGGTGCGTATGATGTCCACTCGGTGTGTTGGGCACTAAGTTTTATGATGCGGGGAGATTGGTGGCCCGATCTTCACGACGTAGGATTATGGATAACTAGCCCAAGGTGCATTAGGTACTGGAAGAGGAGTATATAATCCATGAGGGTTTAATTTGGACTTAGCTTTGTGGCATGTGATGCATGGTTGCACGAATCGTGCAACGTCTCTTCTCATTTTGGACCAATAAAAATGGTCAGCAAGTAGGATATATGTCTTCTCCCTACCAAAATGTCCCATTAATCCTCCTGCATGAGACTCCTGCAACAACAACAAACGGACAGACGACTCCGGAACACAGAGTTTGTTAGTATAAAATAAGAATCCATCATGCACATGGTATTTATCCCATCCTTTTCCATCATTACAATGCGAGTATGGTTCTGAAAATTCTCTATCTTTGACATACATTTCTTTTAAACTTTCTAACCCAAGGACATTTACTTCTAATTGAGTTAACATTGCATGTTTGCGTGACAAAGCATGAGCAACAACGTTGTCTTTTCCTTTCTTATGTTTAATTACATATGGAAAGGTTTCTACAAACTCTACCCATCTAGCATGCCTACGATTCAATTTTGATTGCCCTTTCAAGTATTTTAATGCTTCATGATTAGAATGTATAACAAATTCTTTGGGCCAAAGATAATGTTGCCATGTTTCAAGTACACGAACCAAAGCATATAATTCTTTGTCATAAACAGGATAGTTCAATTGTGCATGTCCTAATTTCTCGCTAAAATATGCAATTGGTTTTCCTTCTTGCATTAATACACCACCAATACCAACTCCACTAGCATCACATTCAATTTCAAAAGTTTGAACAGCGGAGTGGCAACTCAGAATTAACACCCAGTCCCTATTAGTGGTGGAAATAACTCACACACAAGAGGAACAAGTGTTCTACCAAAACAAACTCAATCATGAACTAATGTCTCACATGGAGGGGGGTACCCCCTTATTTATAGGGTGTTTAGGTCAGTTGCTACAGTGCTGCTACAGCACTTGTGACATATGCGATGACGTCATCTTGTGTTGATCTTCTGTGGCTACGCGATCCTTTGTGGCAATGTTGACATATGCGCTACATCACTTCATGTTGATCTTACGTGATCATGCGATCTTTGTAGCTTTGATGACATATACGCTACATCATATTCATAATGATCTTCTGTGGCTATGCTTCCCATTTCTCTAAAGCTTCTTTTCCATCTATTAACTTTTCCTCAAATCTAAGAACACATAAAATAGAAGCACTAGGTAGCAACAAATTCTCATGAGTACAAGAGTAATTACTAAGGAAAAGATTCACCTCTTGTTGCATTTGTTTTGCTCTAGCTCTTGTCATTGGTCCAATGGGTTCAGCACTCGAAGTAGATGATGTAGTGTGTTTGCTAGTGATGTCCTCATCATTTTATTTCGTGCCTTAATTTCGTATGAATCGAGCTTATAGTACCTGTCGGAACAGCTGTGGGGGAAAGTTTTGCGCCGACTCGGATGGATCACGAAAATCGTGCCGATGTGAGCAAGGGTGAACGTGACGTCGATTCAGCGCGTTTGGCACCCACATTCATTTCGAGCCTTGATTTTGTACGCGCGGAATTTATTGTACCAGTCAGAACCCATTGTGGAGGAAATTTTTACACCAACTCGAATGGATGCTAAATCGGTACTGAAATGAGCTAGGGTGCATATGTACTCCATTCGAGGTGTTCGCACTTAGTTTCGTTTTGTGCCTTGATTTCATCATTACGAAGGTTATGATGTTGTCGGAAGCCTTGGACGAGGAAAGTCTCACACCGACTTGGACGGATTTGAAATGTGTACCAAAACGAGATACGCCGTGCATCAAGTCCATTTGAGTTGTTTTGCTCCCATTTTCATTTGGTGACACAATTTTGTTCGCGTGGTGTTTGTAATATCGTCGGCACCTGACGTCGAGGAAATTTTCATACGGACTCGAACGGATTCGGAATACATGCCGTAATGTGCCAGAGGATGCATACGAAGTCCAATCGGGGTGTTGTACTCAGTTTCATTTCGTGACTTGATTTCGTAAGCATGGAGTTTACGATGCCGTCGGAATCTGTTGTGGAGGAAAGTTTCGCACCGACTCAAACCGATCCGAAAACCAAGTCGGTGTGAGCGGGGGCACGGCAGATGTCGATTCGGTCTATTTTGGATGCGATTTCATTTCGAGCCTTTATTTTGTGCGCGTGCAGCTTATTGTACCGGTTGGAACCCGATGTGGTGCAAAGTTTCACACTGACTCCAATCGAATCCAATCCATGCCAAAATGAGCTAGGGTGCAGATGTAGTCCATTCGAGGTGTTTTGCACTTAGTTGCATTTAGTGCCACGATTTCATTCCCACGGAGGTTGTGGTGTCGTCGAAAACTGTAGAAGAGGAAAGTCTCACACCGTCTCGGATAGATTTCAAATGTGTACCAAAATGAGCTAAGCCGCATACGAAGTACATTTGGGTTGTTTAGCTCCCAATTTCAATTGGTGACTCGATTTTGTCTACATGGTGTTTGTAATGTCGTCGATGCCTGATGTTAACAAAAGTTTCATACAGACTCAGACGACATGTCACAATGAGCTAGGGCGCATATGAAGTACAATCAAGGTGTTGCACTCGGTTTCATTTCGTGACTCGATTTCATGCGCGTGGAGTTTACGATGCCGTCGGAACCCATTGCGGAGGAATATTTTACACCGACCCGGGCAGATCTGAAATCTACGCTGAAATGAGCAATGGTGCATGCGTAGTCCATATGAGGTGTTTGGCGCTCAGTTTAATTTTCTACCTCGATTTCGGGCTCCTAGATGTTACGGTTCCGTAGGAACACGCTGCGGATGAAAGTTTCACGTTGACTCGCACGGATTCAAACCGTCTTGAACTCAATGAGTGGTGCGATGATGTCCACTCATTGTGTTGCGCACTAAGTTTTATTTCGTGCCTTGATTTCGTATGAATCGAGCTTATAGTACCTGTCGGAACAGCTGTGGGGGAAAGTTTTGCACCGACTCAGATGGATCTCAAAATCGTGCCGATGTGAGCACGGGTGAACGTGACGTCGATTCAGCGCGTTTGGCACCCACATTCATTTCGAGCCTTGATTTTTGTACGCACGGAATTTATTGTACCAGTTGGAACCCATTGTGGAGAAAATTTTCACACCAACTCGAATGGATTCTAAATCGGTGCCGAAATGAGCTAGGGTGCATGTGTACTCCATTCGAGGTGTTCGCACTTAGTTTCGTTTTGTGCCTTGATTTCATCATTACGAAGGTTATGACGTTGTCCGAAGCCTTGGACGAGGAAAGTCTCACACCGACTTGGACGGATTTGAAATGTGTACCAAAACGAGCTACGCCGTGCATGAAGTCCATTTGAGTTGTTTTGCTCCCATTTTCATTTGGTGACTCAATTTTGTTCGCGTGGTGTTTGTAATATCGTCGACTGACGCCGAGGAAATTTTCATACGGACTCGAACGGATTCGAATACAAGCCGATTGTGCGGAGGATGCATACGAAGTCCAATCGGGTGTTGTACTCGATTTCATTTCGTGACTTGATTTCGTGACGCATTGAGTTTACGATGCCATCGGAATGTTGTGGAGGACAATTCGCACCGACTGCACCGATTCGAAAACCAAGTTCTTGTGAGCGGGGGCCGGCGGATGTCGATTCGGTCTATTTTGGATGCGGTTTCATTTCGAGCCTTGATTTTGTGCGCGTGCAGACTTATTGTACCAGTTGGAACCCGATGTGGCGCAAAGTTTCACACTGACACCAATCGAATCCAATCCATGCCAAAATGAGCTAGGGTGCAGATGTTGTCCATTCGAGGTGTTTTGCACTTAGTTGCATTTAGTACCACGATTTCATTCTCATGGAGGCTGTGGTGCCGTCGAAACCTCTAGAAGTGGAAAGTCTCACACCGACTCGTATAGATTTGAAATGTGTATGAGCTAAGCCGCATACGAAGTACATTTGGGTTGTTTAGCTCCCAATTTCAATTGGTGACTCGATTTTGTCTGCATGGTGTTTGTAATGTCGTCGATACCTGATGTTAACGAAAGTTTCACACAGACTCAGACGACATGTCACAATGAGCTAGGGCGCATATGAAGTCCAATCAAGGTGTTGCACTCGGTTTCATTTCGTGACTCAATTTCATGCGCGTGGAGATTACGATGCCGTCGGTACCCGTTGCGGAGGAATGTTTTACACCGACCCGGGCAGATCCGAAATCTACGCTGAAATGAGCAATGGTGCATGCGTAGTCCATATGAGGTGTTTGGCGCTCAGTTTAATTTTCAACATCAATTTCATGCTCTATGTTACGGTTCCGTAGGAACACGCTGCGGATGAAAGTCTCACGTGGACTCAGACGGATTGAAATCCGTGCTTAACTCAGCGAGGGTGCGTATGATGTCCACTTGGTGTGTTGGGCACTAAGTTTTGTTTCGTGCCCTGATTTTGTATGAATCGAGCTTATCGTACCTGTCGGAACATCTGTGGGGGAAAGTTTAGCGCCGTCTCAGATGGATCTGAAAATCGTGCCGATGTGAGCAAGGGTGAACGTGACATCGATTCAGCGCGTTTGGCACCCACATTCATTTTGAACCCTGATTTTGTACGTGCGGAATTTATTGTACCAGTTGGAATCCATTGTGGAGGAAATTTTCACACCAACTCGAATGGATTCTAAATCGGTGCCAAAATGAGCTAGGGTGCATATGTACTCCATTCGAGGTGTTCGCACTTAGTTTTGTTTTGTGCCTTGATTTCATCATTACGAAGGTTATGACGTTGTCGGAAGCCACGGACGAGGAAAGTCTCACACCGACTTGGACGGATTTGAAATGTGTACCAAAACGAGCTACGTCGTGCATGAAGTCCATTTGAGTTGTTTTGCTCCCATTTTCATTTGGTGACTCAATTTTGTTCGCGTGGTGTTTGTAATATCGTCGGCACCTGACGTCGAGGAAATTTTCCTACGGACTCGAACGGATTCGAATACATGCCGTAATGTGCCGGAGGATGCATACGAAGTCTAATCGGGTGTTGTACTCGTTTCATTTCGTGACTTGATTTAAATGCGAATGGAGTTTACGATGCGTCGAATCTGTTGTGGAGGAAAGTTTCAAGACCGACTCGCACCGATCCGAAAACCAAGTTCTTTGTGGAGGGGCACGGCGGATGTCGGTCGGTCTATTTTGGATGCGATTTCATTTCGAGCCTTGATTTTGTGCGCGTGCAGCTTATTGTACCGATTGGAACCCGATGTGGCGCAAAGTTTCACACTGACACCAATCGAATCCAATCCATGCCAAAATGAGCTAGGGTGCAGATGTTGTCCATTTGAGGTGTTTTGCACTTAGTTGCATTTAGTGCCACGATTTCATTCTCACGAAGGCTGTGGTGCCGTCGAAACCTCTAGAAGAGGAAAGTCTCACACCGACTCGGTTAGATTTGAGGTGTGTACCAAAATGAGCTAAGCCGCATACAAAGTACATTTGGGTTGTTTGGCTCCCAATTTCAATTGGTGACTCGATTTTGTCTGCATGGTGTTTGTAATGTCGTCGATACCTGATGTTAACGAAAGTTTCATACAGACTCAGACGACATGTCACAATGAGCTAGGGCGCATATGAAGTCCAACAAGGTGTTGCACTCGGTTTCATTTCAAGACTCGATTTCATGCGCGTCGAGTTTACGATGCCGTCGAAACCCGTTGCGGAGGAATGTTTTGCACCGACTCGGGTAGATCCGAAATCTACGCTGAAATTAGCAATGGTGCATGTGTAGTCCATCCGAGGTGTTTGGCGCTCAGTTTAATTTTCTACCTCGATTTCATGCTCCTAGATGTTACGGTTCCGTAGGAACACGCTGCGGATGAAAGTCTCACGTTGACTCAGACGGATTCGAAATCCGTGCTGAACTCAGCGAGGGTGCGTCTGATGTCCACTCAGCGTGTTGGGCACTAAGTTTTGTTTCGTGCCTTGATTTCGTATGAATCGAGCTTATCGTACCTGTCGGAACATCTGTGGGTGAATGTTTTGCGCCGACTCAGATGGATCTGAAAATCGTGCCGATGTGAGCAAGGGTGAATGTGACGTCGATTTAGCGCGTTTGGCACCCACATTCATTTTGAGCCTTGATTTTGTACGCGCGGAATTTATTGTACCAGTTGGAACCCATTGTGGAGGAAATTTTCTCACCAACTCGAATGGATTCTAAATCGGTGCTGAAATGAGCTAGGGTGCATATGTACTCCATTCGAGGTGTTCGCACTTAGTTTAGTTTTGTGCCTTGATTTCATCATTACGAAGGTTATGACGTTGTCGGAAGCCATGGACGAGGAAAGTCTCACACTGACTTGGACGGATTTGAAATGTACCAAAACGGCTACGCCGCATGAAGTCCGTTTGAGTTGTTTTGCTCCCATTTTCATTTGGTGACTCAATTTTGTTCGCGTGGTGTTTGTAATATCGTCGGCACCTGACGTCTAGGAAATTTTCATACGGACTCGAACGGATTCGGAATACATGCCGTAATGTGCCGAGGATGCATACGAAGTCCAATCGGGTGATGTACTCGATTTCAGTTCGTGACTTGATTTCAGACGCATGGAGTTTACGATGCCGTCGAATCTGTTGTGGAGAAAGTTTCGCGACCGACTCGAGACCGATCCGAAAACCACGTTGGTGTGACCGGGGCAAGGCGGATGTCGATTCGGCCTATTTTAGAAGCGGTTTCATTTCGAGCCTTGATCTTGTGCGCGTGCAGCTTATTGTACGGTTGGAACCGATGTGGTGCAAAGTTTCACACCGACCCAATCGAATCAATCCATGCCAAAATGAGCTAGGGTGCAGATGTTGTCCATTCGAGGTGTTTTGCACTTAGTTGCATTTAGTGCCACGATTTCATTCTCACGGAGGCTGTGGTGCCGTCGAAACCTGTACAACTGGAAAGTCTCACATCGACTCGGATAGATTTGAAATGTGTACCAAAATGAGCTAAGCCGCATGTGAAGTACATTTGGGTTGTTTAGCTCCCAATTTCAATTGGTGACTCGATTTTGTCTGCATGGTGTTTGTAACGTCGTCAATACCTGATGTTAACGAAAGTTTCATACAGACTCAGACGGATTCAGAGTACTTGTCACAGTGAGCTAGGGCGCATATGAAGTCCAATCAAGGTGTTGCACTCGGTTTCATTTCGAGACTCGATTTCATGCGCGTGGAGTTTACGATGCCGTCGGAACCCGTTGCGGAGGAATGTTTTGCACCGAGTCAGACCGAAATCTATGCTGAAATGAGCAATGGTGCATGTGTAGTCCATCCGAGGTGTTTGGCGCTCAGTTTAATTTTCTACCTCGATTTCATGCTCCTAGATGTTACGGTTCCGTAGGAACACGCTGCGGATGAAAGTCTCACGTTGACTCGAGCACGGATTGAAATCCGCTACCAAGTCGGCGAGGTGCGTATGATGTCCACTCGGAGTGTTGGGCACTAAGTTTTGTTTCGTGCCTTGATTTCGTATGAATCGAGCTTATCGTACCTGTAAGAACATCTGTGGGGGAATGTTTTGCGCCGACTCAGATGGATCTGAAAATCGTGCCGATGTGAGCAAGGGTGAACGTGACGTCGATTCAGCACGTTTGGCCCCCACATTCATTTCGAGCCTTGATTTGTACGCGCAGAATTTATTGTACCAGTTGGACCCATTGTGGAGGAAATTTTCACACCAACTCGAATGGATTCTAAATCGGTGCCGAAATGAGCTAGGGTACAAATGTACTCCATTCGAGGTGTTAGCACTTAGTTTCGTTTTGTGCCTTGATTTCATCATTACGAAGGTTATGACGTTGTCGGAAGCCTTGGACGAGGAAAGTCTCACACCGACTTGGACGGATTTGAAATGTGTACCAAAACGGGCTACGCCGTGCATGAAGTCCATTTGAGCTGTTTTGCTCCCATTTTCATTTGGTGACTCAATTTTGTTCGCGTGGTGTTTGTAATATCGTCGGCACCTGACGTCAAGGAAATTTTCATACGGACTCGAACGGATTCGGAATACATGCCGTTATGTGCCAGAGGATGCATACGAAGTCCAATCGGGGTGTTGTACTCAGTTTCATTTCGTGACTTGATTTCGTACGCATGGAGTTTACGATGCCGTCGGAATCTGTTGTGGAGGAAAGTTTCGCACCGACTCAGACCGATGCGAAAACCTATAGAAGAGGAAAGTCTCACACCGACTCGGATAGATTTGAAATGTGTACCAAAATGAGCTAAGCCGCTTGCGAAGTACATTTGGGTTGTTTAGCTCCCAATTTCAATTGGTGACTCGATTTTGTCTGCATGGTGTTTATAATATTGTCCATACCTGATGTTAACGAAAGTTTCATACAGACTCAGACGGATTCGGAGTGCATGTCACAATGAGCTAGGGCGCATATGAAGTCCAATCAAGGTGTTGCACTCGGTTTCATTTGAGACTCGATTTCATGCGGCGTGGAGTTTACGATGCCGTCGAGAACCGTTGCGGAGGAATGTTTTGCACCGACTTCGGGTAGATCCAAAATCTCGCTGAAATGAGCAATGGTGCATGTGTAGTCCATCGAGGTGTTTGGTGCTCGGTTTAATTTTCTACCTCGATTTCATGCTCCTAGATGTTCGGTTCCGTAGGAACACGCTGCGGATGAAAGTCTCACGTTGACTCGGACGGATTGAAATCCGTCTTGAACTCGGCGAGTGGGTATGATGTCCACTCGGTGTGTTGGGCACTAAGTTTTGTTTCGTGCCTTGATTTCGTATGAATCGAGCTTATCGTACCTATCGGAACATCTGTGGGGGAAAGTTTTGCCCCGACTCAGATGGATCTAAAAATCGTGCCGACGGGTAATTGAGTCAGGTGCCGACGAATACAGGCACTAGGGACTTCGCAGTAGGTACCTGACTCATCGAGTAATGGCCTGCGTCCTCCCCACGGCCACTGGTACAATAAATTCCGTGCGTACAAAATTAAGGCTCGAAATGAATGTGGGGGCCAAACGCTCTGAATCGACGTCACGTTCACCCTTGCTCACATCGGCATGATTTTCAGATCCATCTATGTCGGCGCAAAACTTTCCCCCACAGCTGTTCCGACAGGTACGGTAAGCTCGATTCGTACGAAATCAAGGCAAGAAATAAAACATAGTAGTGCCCAACACACCGAGTGGACATCATATGCACCCTCGCTGAGTTCAGCACAGATTTCAAATCCGTCTGAGTCAACGTGAGACTTTCATCCACAGCGTGTTCCTACGGAACCGTAACATCTAGCAGCATGAAATCGAGGTAGAAAATTAAACTGAGCGCCAAACACCTCGAATGGACTACACATGCACCATTGCTCATTTCAGCGTAGATTTCGGATCTGTCCGAGTCGGTGTAAAACTTTCCTCCGCAACGGGCTCCGACGGCATCGTAAACTCCACGCGCATGAAATCGAGTCACGAAATGAAACCAAGTGCAACACCTTGATTGGACTTCATATGCACCCTAGCTTATTGTGACATGCTCTCCGAATCCGTCTGAGTCTGTATGAAACTTTCGTTAACATCAGGTATCGACGACATTACAAACACCTTGTAGACAAAATCGAGTCACCAATTGAAATTGGGAGCTAAACAACCCAAATGTACTTCGTATGCGGCTTAGCTCATTTTGGTACACATTTCAATTCCATCCGAGTCGGTGTGAGACTTTCCTCTTCTACAGGTTTCGACGGCACCACAGCCTCCGTGAGAATGAAATCGTGGCACTAAATGCGACTAAGTGCAAAACACCTCAAATGGACAACATCTGCACCCTAGCTCATTTTGGCATGGATTTGGATTCGATTGGAGTAGTGTGAATCTTTGCACCACATCGGGTTCCAACCGGTACAATAAGCTGCACGCAAAATCAAGGCTCGAAATGAAACCGCATCCAAAATAGACCGAATCGACATCTGTCGTGCCCCCGCTCACACCAACTTGGTTTCCGGATCAGTCTGAGTCGGAGCGAAACTTTCTCCACAACAGGTTCCGACGGCATCGTAAACTCCATACATGCGAAATCAAGTCACGAAATGAAACTGAGTACAACACCCCGATTGGACTTCGTATGCATCTTCTGGCACATTACGTATTCCGAATCCGTTCGAGTCCCTACGAAATTTCCTCGACGACAGGTGCCGGCGATATTAAAAACACCACGTGAAAAAAATTGACTCACCAAATGAAAATGGGAGCAAAACAACTCAGATAGACTTCATATATGGCGTAGCTCATTTTGGTACACATTTCAAATCCGTCCAAGTCGGTGTGAGACTTTCCTCATCCATAGCTTCCGACAACGTCATAACCTTCGTAATGATGAAATCAAGGCACAAAACGAAACTAAGTGCGAACACCTCGAATAGATTACATATGCACCCCAGCTCATTTCGGCACCGATTTAGAATCCATTCGAGTTGGTGTTAAAATTTCCTCCACAATGACTTCCCTCTAGTACAATAAATCCCGTGCGTACAAAATCTAGGCTCAAAATGAATGTGGGGGCCAAACGCGCTGAATCGACGTCACGTTCACCCTTGCTCACATCGACATGATTTTCAGATCCATCTGAGTCGGCGCAAAACTTTCCCCCACAACTGTTCCGATAGGTACGGTAAGCTTGATTCATACGAAATCAAGGCACGAAATAAAACTTAGTAGTGCCCAACACACCGAGTGGACATCATATGCACGCTCGCTGAGTTCAACACGGATTTCAAATCCGTCTAAGTCAACGTGAGACTTTCATCCACAGCGTGTTCCTATGGAACCGTAACATGTAGGAGCATGAAATCGAGGTAGAAACTTAAACTGAGCGTGAAACACCTCGGATGGACTACACATGCACCATTGCTCATTTCAGCGTAGATTTCAGATCTGCCCGAGTCGGTGTAAAACATTCCTCCGCAACGGTTCCGACGGCATCGTAAACTCCACGCGCATGAAATCGAGTCACAAAATGAAACCGAGTGCAACACCTTGATTGGAATTCATATGCGCCCTAGCTCATTGTGACATGTACTCTGAATCCGTCTGAGTCTGTATCAAACTTTCGTTAACATCAGGTATCGACGACATTACAAACAACATGTAGACAAAATCGAGTCACCAATTGAAATTGGGAGCTAAACAACCCAAATGTATTTCGTATGCGGCTTAGCTCATTTTGGTACACATATCAAACCCATCCGAGTCGGTGTAAGACTTTCCTCTTCTACAGGTTTCGACGGCACCACCACCTCCTTGAGAATGAAATAGTGGCACTAAATGCAACTAAGTGCAAAACACCTCGAATGGACAATATCTGCACCCTAGCTCATTTTGGCATAGATTTGGATTCGGTTGGAGTCAGTGTGAAACTTTGCAACACATCGGGTTACAACTTGTACAATAAGCTCCACGCGCACAAAATCAACGCTCGAAATGAAACGGCATCCAAAATAGACCGAATCGACATCTGCCGTGCGCCCACTCACACCAACTTGGTTTTTGGATCGGTCTGAGTCGGTGCGAAAATTTCCTCCACAACAGATTCCGACGGCATCGTAAACTCCATGCATATGAAATCATGTCACGAAATGAAACTAAGTACAACACCCCGATTGGACTTCGTATGCATCCTCTGGCACATTACGGCATGTATTCCGAATCCGTTCGAGTCCGTATAAAAATTTCATCGACATTAGGTGCTGGCGATATTACAAACACCACGCGAACAAAATTGAGTCACCAAATGAAAATGGGAGTAAAACAACTCAGATGGACTTCATATACGGCGTAGCTCGTTTTGGTACACATTTCAAATCCGTCCAAGTCGGTGTGAGACTTTCCTCATCCATGGCTTCCGACAACGTCATAACCTTCGTAATGATGAAATCAAGGCACAAAACGAAACTAAGTGCGACCACCTCGAATGGAGTACATATGCACCCTAGCTCATTTCGGCACCGATTTAGAATCCATTCGAGTTGGTGTGCAAATTTCCTCCACAATGGGTTCCAACTGGTACAATAAATTCAGCGCGTACAAAATCAAGGCTCGAAATGAATGTGGGTGCCAAACGCGCTGAATCGATGTCACGTTCACCCTTGCTCACATCGGCATGATTTTTAGATCCATCTGAGTCGGCACAAAACTTTCCCCCACAGCTGTTCCGACAGGTACGATAAGCTGGATTCATACGAAATCAAGGCACGAAATAAAACTTAGTTGTGCCCAACACACCGAGTAGACATCATATGCACCCTCGCCGAGTTCAGCACGGATTTCAAATCCGTCTGAGTCAACGTGAGACTTTAATCCACAGCGTGTTCCTACGGAACCGTAACATGTAGGAGCATGAAATCGAGGTAGAAACTTAAAATGAGCGCGAAACACCTTGGATGGACTACACATGCACCATTGCTCATTTCAGCGTAGATTTCGGATCTGCCCGAGTCGGTGTAAAACATTCATCCGCAACGGGTACCGATGGCATCGTAAACTCCACGCGCATGAAATCGAGTCACGAAACAAAACCGAGTGCAACACCTTGATTGGACTTCATATGCAACCCAGCTCATTGTGACATTTACTCCAAATCCGTCTGAGTCTGTATGGTATCGACGACATTACAAACACCATGTAGACAAAATCGAGTCACCAATTGAAATTGGGAGCTAAACAACCCAAATGTACTTCGTATGCGGCTTGGCTCATTTTGGTACAAATTTCGAATCCATCCAAGTCGGTGTGAGACTTTCCTCTTCTATGTGTTTCGACGGCACCACCGCCTCCGTGAGAATGAAATAGTGGCACTAAATGCAGCTAAGTGCAAAACACCTCGAATGGACAACATCTACACCCTAGCTCATTTTGGCATGGATTTGGATTCGATTGGAGTCTGTGTGAAAACTTGCACCACATCGAGTTCCAATAGGTACAATAAGCTGCACGCGCACAAAATCAAGGCTCAAAATGAAACCGCATCCAAAATAGACCGAATCGACATCTGCCGTGCCCCCGCTCACACCAACTTGGTTTTCGGATCGGTCTGAGTCGGTGCGAAACTTTCCTCCACAACAGATTCTGACGGCATCGTAAACTCCATGCAAATGAACTCAAGTCACGAAATGAAACTGAGTACAACATCCCGATGGGACTTCGTATGCATCCGTCTGAAAATTTTCTCGACGTCAGGTGTCGGTGACATTACAAACACCGCACGAACAAAATTGAGTCACCAAATGAAAATGGGAGCAAAACAACTCTGATGGACTTCATATACGGCGTAGCTCGTTTTGGTACACATTTCAAATCCGTCCAAGTCGGCGTGAGACTTTCCTCATCCATGGCTTCCGACAATGTCATAACCTTCGTAATGATGAAATGAAGGCACAAAACGAAACTAAGTGCGAACACCTCGAATGGAGTACATATGCACCCTAGCTCATTTCGGCACCGATTTAGAATCCATTCGAGCTGGTGTGAAAATTTCCTCCACAATGGGTTCCAACTGGTACAATAAATTCTGTGCATACAAAATCAAGGCTCGAAATGAATGTGGGTGCCAAACGCGCCGAATCGACGTCACGTTCACCCTTGCTCACATCGGGACGATTTTCAGATCCATCTGAGTCGGCGCAAAACTTTCCCCCACAGCTGTTTCGACAGGTACGATAAGCTCGATTCATGATTGGGACGGGGTCCCGATCTTCCAACAGGTTCTGGATATGTTCGATTTGGTAGAGGCGCGACACAAATCGATCCGGCTTCCGAATGACACGTTCCGAACCCCGCAATCGCAGCACCACGTCTCCTCAGGTTATCAACCGTGCACAGCCCGATTGACCTCGCCAAGAAGGCTATTCCTTGCCTGTGAATCGAAGAACACAAGCAAGAACAAGGAAGAACACAACTGAATTGCAGATGTATTGATGTAGCACTCGAAAAGTTGGGGTCTCACAAACCAATGAACGGCGAAACTGTTCAAAGACAGAATTAATCTAAGCAAAACCCAACCCTAATGGTGGGGTGGCAGCTGGATATAAAGGAGTGAGGGGCGTGCAAAACCCCTGGACGCGCCCCTAATGGGCTCCAACACGATACAAAGCCGAACGGCCCAAAAGACGGTGGTGCAGCACCCTGACAGATTCTGAATGTCCACTTATTTTGACAATTCCCGTTGACTCAGAAGTAATTTTGACATGGAACCAGATCCATTGGAAAGGTCTTCTTCTTAGCTTTCCATACATATGTAGAACGTCCAAAACGGAGTCCGGATGCGATCTGGGCATCCGTTTTAGTGCGGCCTGGTTCTGGACTCCGTATTGGATTCGAAGTCGGCTTGAGTTGGGCCTTCAACTTGATTCGACCGCCATTGCTGGACTTGTGCGCCCCGTAGCCAAGTACTTCCAGGTCCTCTCCATGGTTCCTAATCATAATTAAATCATTAGGTAGCAATCTATTCTCAAATGAACAAAAAGAAGTACTTAGCAACGAGCTCACCTGTAAATTCAATTGTCGGGCGCGAGCTCTAGTGATTGGTCCTTGAATGTCAAGTGGAGGAGTGTTGTGTGTATCCAAAGAAGTGGTGTCCTCATCAATTCATATGAAATCAAGGCACGAAATAAAACTTAGTGCCCAACACACCGAGTGGACATCATATGAACCATCGCTGAGTTCAACACGGATTTCAAATCCATCTGAGTCAACGTGAGACTTTCATCCACAGCGTGTTCCTACGGAACCGTAACATCTAGGAGCATGAAATCGAGGTAGAAAATTAAACTGAGCGCCAAACACCTCAGATGGACTACAAATGCACCATTGCTCATTTCAGCGTAGATTTCATATCTGCCCGAGTCGGTGTAAAACATTCCTCCGCAACGGGTTCCGACGGCATCGTAAACTCCACGCGCATGAAATCAAGTCACGAAATGAAACCGAGTGCAACACCTTGATTGGACTTGATATGCGCGCTTGCTAATTGTGACATGTACTCCGAATTCGTTTGAGTCTGTATGAAGCTTTCGTTAACATCAGGTATCGACCACATTACAAACACCATGTAGACAAAATCGAGTCACCAATTGAAATTGGGAGCTAAACAACCCAAATGTATTTCGTATGCGGCTTAGCTCATTTTGGTACACATTTCAAATCCATCCGAGTCGGTGTGAGACTTTCCTCTTCTACAGGTTTTGACGACACCACGGCCACCGTGAGAATGAAATCGTGGCACTAAATGCAACTATGTGCAAAACACCCTGAATTGGTAACATCTGCACCCTAGCTCATTTTGGCACGGAATTGGATTCGATTGAGTCGGTGTGAAACTTTGCACCACATCGGGTTCCAACCGTACAATAAGCTACGCGCACAAAATCAAGGCACGAAATGTAGCGCATCCAAAATACACGAATCGACATCTGCGTGCCCCGCCACACCAACTTGGTTTCGGATCGGTGCGAGTCGGTCGAAACTTTCCTCCACAACAGATTCGACGGCATCGTAAACTCCATTAAATGCGAAATCAAGTCACGAAATGAAACCGAGTACAACACCCGATTGGACTTCGTATGCATCCTCGGCACTTTATGGCGTGTATTCGAATCCGTTCGAGTCCGTATGAAAATTTCCTCGGCGTCGGTGCCGACGATATTACAAACACCACGCGAACAAAATTGAGTCACCAAATGAAAATGGGAGCAAAACAACTCAAATGGACTTCATATACGTCGTAACTCATTTTGGTACACATTTCAAATCCGTCCAAGTCGGTGTGAGACTTTCTTCATCCATGGCTTCCGACAACGTCATACCCTTTGTAATAATCAAATCAAGGCACAAAACGAAACTAAGTGCGAACACCTCGAATGTAGTACGTATGCACCCTAGTTCATTTCAGCACCGATTTAGAATCCGTTCGAGTTGGTGTGAAAATTTCCTCCACAATGGGTTCCAACTGGTACAATAAATTCTGTGCGTACAAAATCAAGGCTTGAAATGAATGTGGGTGCCAAACGCGCCGAATCGACGTCACGTTCACCCTTTCTCACATCGGCACAAAACTTTCCCCCACAGCTGTTCCGATAGGTACGATAAGCTCGATTCATACGAAATCAAGGCACGAAATAAAATTTAGTTGTGCCCAACACACCGAGTGGACATCATATGCACCCTCGCTGAGTTTAGCACGGATTTCAAATCCGTCTGAGTCAACATGAGACTATCATCCACAGCGTGTTCCTACGGAACCGTGACATCTAGGAGCATGAAATCGAGGTAGAAAATTAAACTGGCGTCAAACCCCTCGGATGGAGTACACATGCACCATTGCTCATTTCAGCGTAGATTGCGGATCGCGAGTCGGTGTAAAACATTCCTCATAGCGGGTTCCGGCGACATCGTAAACTCCACGCGCATGAAATCGAGTCACGAAATGAAACCGAGCGCAACACCTTGATTGGACTTCATATGCTTGACTCATTGTGACATGTACTCGAATCCGTGCGAGTGCAGTATGAAACTTTCGTTAAAATCAGGTATCGAGGACATTACAAACACCATGTAGACAAAATCGAGTCACCAATTGAAATTGGGAGCTAAACAACCCAAATGTACTTCATATGCGGCTTAGCTCATTTTGGTACACATTTCAAATCTATCCGAGTCGGTGTGAGACTTTCCTCTTCTACAGGTTTTGACGGCACCTTTGTGATGGGAGCGGGTCGATCTTCCAACAGTTTCGGATATGTTCGATTTGGTGGAGGCAAGACACAATTCGATCCGGCTTCCGAACGACACGTTCCGAACCCCGCAATCGCAGCACCACGTCTCCTCAGGTTATCAACCGTGCGCAGCCGATTGACCTCGCCAAGAAAGCCAATCCTTGCCTGTGAATCGAAGAACACAAGCAAGAACAAGGAAGAACACAACTGAATTGCAGATGTATTGATTTAGCACAATACCGATGAACGGCGAAACTGTTCAAAGGCAGAATTGATCTAAGCAAAACCCAAACCCTAATGGTGGGGTGGCGGCTGGATATAAAGGAGTGAGGGGCATGCAAAACCCCTGGACGCACCCTAATGGGCTCCAACACGATACAAAGCCGAAAGGCCCAAAAGATGGTGGCGCAGCACCCTGACAGATTCTGAATGCCCACTTGTTTTGACGATTCCTGTTGACTCAGAAGGAATTTTGACATGGGACTAGATCCATTGGAAAGGTAGTATTTTCAGCTTTCCATACATATGTAGAACGTCCAAAACGGAGTCCAGATGCGATCTGGGCGTCCGTTTTAGTGCGACCTGGTCCTGGACTCCGGTGGATTCGAAGTCGGTTTGAGTTGGGCCTCCAACATGATTCGACCGCCCTTGCTGGACTTGTGCGCGTCCTTCTCCAAGTACTTCTAGGTCCTCTCCATGGTTCCTAATCATAATTAAATGATTAGGTAGCAATCGATTCTCAAATGAACAAAAAGAAGTACTTAGGAACGAACTCACCTGTAAATTCAATTGTCGGGCGCGACTCTAGTGATTGGTCCTTGAATGTCAAGTGGAAGAGTGTTGTGTGTATCCGAAGAAGTGATGTCCTCATCATCCTACCCCTCTTGAAGCAGAGTTGTCCTCAACTCAGCCTCATCTTCTCCCAAGTATGGCTTCAAATCTGAAATGTTAAAGGTGGGACTAACCCCAAACTCGGGAGGCAACTCAAGTTTATATCATTATCATTTATCTTCTCAATTATCTTAAAAGGACCAGCAGCTCTAGGCATCAATTTTGACTTTCGTAACTCAGGAAATCTATCCTTTCTCAAGTGCAACCAAACAAAATCACCCGGTTCAAGTTTAACTTCCTTTCTACCTTTACTACCAGTAATCCTATATTTTCATTCATCTTTTCAATGTTTGCCTTAGTAGTCTCATGCATTTTGACAATGAAATCAGCACGCTCCTTAGCATCATTATGAACTCTCTCACTAGTAGGCAAAGGTAAAATATCAATAGGCACGGGATTGAATCCATACACTACCTGAAAAGGACTTACCTTGGTGGTGGAGTGTTCCGCTCGATTATATGCGAACTCAACATATGGCAAACACTCTTCCACACTTCAAATTATTCTTTAAAACAGCTCTCAACATGGTAGACAAATGCGGTTCACCACCTCGGTTTGGCCATCAGTTTGTGGGTGACATGTTGTAGAGAACAACAACTTTGTACCCAACTTGTTCCATAGAGTACGCCAAAAGTGACTCAAGAACTTAGCATCACGATCTGAAACAATAGTAGAAGGCATACCATGCAAGCGAACTATCTCTTTGAAAAAAGGTCGACAATATGAACGGCATCATCGGTTTTATGACATGGTATAAAGTGAGCCATCTTAGAAAAATGATCCACAACAACAAAAATGTTATCCCTCCCCCTCTTAGTCCTAGGCAATCCTAAAACAAAGTCCATAGAAATATCTGCCCATGGAATAGAAGGAACAGGAAGAGGCATATATAAACCATGTGGATTCAAGCGAGACTTAGCTTTTTGACATGTAGTGCAGCGAGCCACAAACCGCTCAACATCGCGCCTCATCTTTGGCCAAAACAAGTGTGTGGCCAGAACGTCCTCTGTCTTCTTAGCACCAAAATGTCTCATCAAACCGCCTCCATGCGCCTCTGCAACAACAAAAGACGAACAGATCCAACTGGAAAGCATAGGCGGTTAGCTCTAAACAAAAATCCATCATTGATCATGAATTTATTCCATGCTTGTCCCTCTTTACAATGTAGCAACACATCCTTAAAATCAGCATCAAAAGCATATTGTGCTTTAATAGGTTCAAGACCAAAAAGGCGACAATCAAGTTGAGACAACATTGTATAGCGTCGAGACAAAGCATCAGCAATCACATTATCCTTCCCTTTCTTGTGTTTAATGACATAAGGAAAAGATTCAATAAATTCAACCCACTTAGCATGTCTCGATTCAAATTGGTTTGACTACGAATATGCTTAAGTGATTCATGATCGAATGAATGACAAATTCTTTAGGCCATAAATAGTGTTGCCACGTCTCTAAAGAACGAACAAGAGCATACAATTATTTATCATACGTGGAATAATTAAGAGCAGGACCATTCAATTTTTCACTAAAGTAGGCAACAGGTTTGCCTTCTTGCATCGAACACCACCAATACCAATTCCGCTAGCATCACATTCCAGCTCAAAAGTCTTACCAAAATTCGGAAGTTGGAGCAATGGTGCGTGTGTAAGCTTGTCCTTCAAAAGATTAAAGGACTCCTCTTGTGATGGCCCCAATGGAACACGACGCCCTTCTTTGTCTACTCAATCAATGGTGTCGCAATGGTGCTGAATTCCTTGACAAAGCGCGATAAAATCCTGCAAGGCCAAGAAAACTCCGCACTTGGGAGACCGTCGTGGGCGTGGGCCAACTCCATATCGCCTCCACCTTGGCTCTATCAACCTCAATTCCTGTGGAGTCACAACATAGCCAAGAAAAGAGACTCGATCCGTGCAAAGGTGCACTTGTCAAGGTTACCAAACAAGCGTGCATCTTTCAAAGCATTAAAACAGCACGTAAGTGATTCAAATGTTCATCCATGGACTTGCTATAAATCAAGATATCATCAAAGTAAACAACCACAAATTTGCCAATGAAAGGACGTAAAACCTCGTGCATTAATCTCATGAAAGTGCTAGGTGCATTAGTTAAACCAAAAGCATGACTAACCACTCATACAAGCGAACTTAGTTTTAAAAGCGGTTTTCCATTCATCGCCAAGTTTCATTCTTATTTGGTGGTATCCACTACATAAGTCAATCTTTGTGAAAATTATAGCACCACACAACTCATCAAGCATGTCGTCTAGCCTAGGAATAGGATGACGATACCTTATAATAATGTTGTTAATGGCTCTACAATCTACACATATCGCCAAGAATCATCTTTTTGGGAACCAAAAGAACAGGAACAACACAAGGACTAAGGCTCTCACGTGCGTACCCACGGTCCAAAAGGTCTTGGACTTGTCGCTGAATCTCCTTAGTCTCTTGGGATTGGTCCTGTCGCGCACGGTTTGGCAAACTCGCTCCACGGATTAAGTCAATCTGGCTTTCAATCCCTCTAATGGAAATCCTGGAGGTATCTCATCAGGGAAAACATCTCTAAACTCCTGCAAAAGGTTAGTGATAGGAGCAGGCAAAGTGCAAGGCATATTATCAAGGGAAAATAAAGCTTCTTTGCACACAAAAGCATAGCATGTATCATTAACATCATCAATTTCAGCAAGGTCTGATTTTGTGGCAAGCATAACAGAATTTTTCAAATGGATTACTGCTGGTTTTCAGATTTATCATGTTCCTTTGCATCATTAGCAGCAGCAACTCTCTCCCTATCGGCCTCTATAATCTCAGTTGGGGTCGAAGGCAGTAAAGTAACTTTCTTTCCCTTATGCATAAAAGTGTATTTGTTACTACTACCATGGTGTAAAGCATCATTATCAAATTCCCAAGGTCGACCAATAAAGAGAGCATGCTTGCATGGGAACCACATCACAATCAACATGATCAGTATAACCACCAATGGAAAAATGGACTCGGCATGTTTGCGTTACCTTAGCTTTTCGAATCATTTAACCACCGAATATGGTATGGATGTGGATGCGGTCGCGTGGTCAAGCCAAGCTTCTTGACCAAATCAGAACTCACCAAGTTGTTGCAGCTTCCTCCATCAATGATAACACGTGCACGCCGGTTCTTGATTGCGAAGAAACTCTGAAACAAATATGGCGTTGAAGCTTGTCGGTTTGTTCTACTTGTGTGCTGAGGACTCGCTGCACAATGATGCTCCGTAGCGTCGCTGTGGGCGCCCCACCAAGGACCAGTCGTCATCACCACCGCCATTGTCATCCGAGGTAGCAGCAACATCATCAACCTCCTCGACATCTGAAGTGCTGATGTAGCCTCCATCTTCGTGGCGATGTATGCCCGTTGGCTAGG
This sequence comes from Dendrocalamus sinicus, assembly GCA_036346575.1. Classification (NCBI taxonomy): domain Eukaryota; kingdom Viridiplantae; phylum Streptophyta; class Magnoliopsida; order Poales; family Poaceae; genus Dendrocalamus; species Dendrocalamus sinicus. Next base: position 9,337,608 of record CM070669.1, on the reverse strand, counting down.
GCAATTCTTACGCACATGACCAAGCCCATGGCAGCGATGGCACCGAATGTCGGAGGAGCGACCCGTTGAAGCCACGGAAGAAGAACTACTCTTGCTGGAACCTGCAAAGAATTTTTGAAGGTGGCTTCGGTGGCGCTGCTACAATCTTGTTCACGGTGGTGGAGGAGAACGAAAATTCGGACGAAGACTTGGGCGGTCCCGCCGATGTAGTCGTTCGCGGCGTGTAGAAGGGGCGTTCGGTGCGTGCCTTCGCTGATTCCTTGCGTCCTCGCAATTCTTTTTCGCAAGCATAGCAAGTGGAACAAGCGGTTGTGATAGTAAATTCTTTATAATCAACAATGTCCTGAATTTCACGCCGTAACCCCCATAGAAACGACAAATCTTATCCTCCGTGTCCTCAACAACCCCACAACGCATCATACCCTTTTGAAGCTCAGCATAATAGTCTGAGCAGACGATCACCTTGTTCTAAGCGCTGCAATTTTTTCTCAAATCAAGTTTATATGTGGGAGGAACAAACGATTACGCATATCTTCTTTTAATCGCTCCCATGTATCAGGTTGTAGCGCATGTTACTTAGTTCATTCCACGGATAATAGCAAAGTCCTTAAACTCACTAGTAGCTTGTCTAACTCTATGTTGTTCAGAACCAAGTGAGAATTAAATTTATGCTCTACCGTCATCTCCCAATCAAGATATATATCAGCATCATAAAGACCAGCAAAAGATGGAATGGTAAACTTGACTTTAGCAAAAGGGTCGTCGTTACCATGGCGGTTTCGTGATTACCTTCCATACCATTTCGGTTCTCGTTATTACCTTCCATACCATGTCGGTTCTGGTTATTACCTCCCATACCTTGTCGGTTTTGCTGAAGACACCAACGTAGTCGTGCATCTTGTGTCGCCGCCGATCAATGTTGCCATCTGCATCATACATCGTGTCATCATCATGACGATGGCCATCATTGACGGTGGCGGCGTGCCTCCAATTTGTCCATCCGACAAGTGAGGTCACCAACGCGCTCCACCCGCTCAATGCCTTCCGTGGTGTTCAACTTGGCAATGGCGGCGACGATGGTGTCCATTCTCGCGCCGAGTGAAGCATTTTGTTTGTCGAGCGCAGCTTGTAGGCTGGCGCGACTAACACACTCGTTGAAATCGACCGATGACCCGTTTCCTTCGTCTCCTGCCATGGTTAGTGGAAACACGGGGAAAACAAAAGGATTATCCTATCAACTAAAAATGAAGGGCAAGTGGAATCTCGCAAACCGGTGGTGGTTCGTGAAACCATGTCGGCGTGGATACGATTGCAAGGGTCAAAGCGTGCTATCCAGTAGATATATGGAGCTTGGAAGGCCAAATATATCGGTGGAACACAAATCAATAACAGATAGTAATGCTGAATAAATGTCCAAAGCAACGGTCCTAGTTGCTGGCCTAAATGTGTCCTATATCGGTGTTAGGATATGATGAACAAGGAATCATGGCGAGAAAGTAGCGAAGACAACAACAAAGATGGCAGGGAATGAGAAACTTAATTCAGCATAAGCACAAAACAAATGAAGCTCATCACGTAAAGCGTGCTCTGTCGGTTTTCTCTTTTTTCCTTTTTTTGCCACGGATAGCACTCTTCTCTCTCTTCTCTACTAAGCCAAAATTTTTCTTTTTGTGTATTTTTTTATTTTTCACAGAGCGAGCACGAAATAGGAACCACACAAAGTTTCAACTCAATCGATGTAAGGTGTGGCCTACTGAGAAAATGATGAATGTGCTGGAAATTCGGTGATTCAATTTGAGCTCGAGTACTGCACTTTCAGGCCGAATTTGGGAAAATAAAATTGCGAACCCTATCGGATGCAAAATTTAATTTCACCCAATTTAAAAAAATCGCTTTGATTTCGAGTCCAGTATCACGAAAGTTATGGCCGTTTGAAGAAGGGGCTCCGAGTTATGGTTTCGTGGAGGCCGAAACGAAATCGGGTGGAGGAAATTGGTGGCGGCTCGGGAAAAGGTGGGGATGGTCTTTGTGTGATCACGAGATGCGAAGGAAGACTCAAGCAGAGGGCGGGATATGGGTGGGAAAACAAAATCAGAGGGTGGAGTACCCGATGGATGACGGCTAGGGTTTGTATGGGATGAAGCGGAAGCAAGACAACCCGAAATAAAAACACAATCTAAACCAGCAACACAACTCGATTAAGGACACAAACTCAACACTACGGACTCTGGAATCAAATTGTGTAAAGGCTAAACGAGATCTAGGACAGGAAACAACCTATGACTACAAATTTTTTTTGTAGGGCTTTTTCATGGACTCTAGGATGAAACCGAAAGCAACAAAGGAGGGTAATGCGAACCTGAAGGAACACCTGAAGCTCTGATTACGACTTGATGGGAACGGGGTCCCGATCTTCCAACAGGTTCTAGACAAGTGGGCGTTTAGAATCTATGAGGGTGCTACGCCACCGTCTTTTGGGCCTTTCGGCTTTGTATCGTGTTGGAGCCCATTAGGGCGTGTCCAGGGGTTTTGCATGCCCCTCACTCCTTTATATCCAGCTGCCACCTCACCATTAGGGTTTGGGTTTTTCTTAGATCAATTCGCCTTTGAACAGTTTCGCGTTCATCGGTTTGTGAGACCCCAACTTTCGAGTGCTAAATCAATACATCTGCAATTCAGTTGTGTTCTTCCTGTTCTTGCTTGTGTTCTTGATTCGCAGCAAGGATTAGCTTTCTTGGCGAGGTCAGCGGCTGCACACGGTTGATAACACGAGAGACGTGGTGCTGCGATTGCGGAGTTCGGGCGTGTCGTTCGGAAGCGGATCGAATTGTGTCGTGCCTCCACCTTCGAAAGGTAGTCTTTTCAGCTTTCCATACATATGTAGAACGTCCAAAACGGAGTCGGATGCAATCGGGCGTCCGTTTAGTGCGACTGGTCTGGACTCCGAATTGGATTGAAGTCGGTTTGAGTTGGGCCTCCAACATGATTCGACCGCTCTTGCTGGACTTGTGCGCCTCGTAGTCCTTCTCCAAGTACTTCTAGGTCCTCTCCATGGTTCCTAATCATAATTAAATCATTAGGTAGCAATCGATTCTCAAATGAACAAAAAGAAGTACTTAGAGCGAGCTCACTGTAAATTCAATTGTCGAGCGCGAGCTCTAGTGATTGGTCCTTGAATGTCAAGTGGAGGAGTGTTGTGTGTATCCAAAGAAGTGATGTCCTCATCACATCGCCTCCGTGAGAATGAAATCATGTCACTAAATGAAACTAAGTGCAAAACACCGGAATGGACAACATCTCGCACCCTAGCACATTTTGGCATGGATTTCGATTCGATTGAGTCGATGTGAAACTTTGCACCACATCGGGTTCCAACCGGTACAATAAGCTACACGCGCACAAAACCAAGGCTCGAAATGAAACCGCATCCAAAATAGACCGACCGGCGTCTGCGGTGCCCCCGCCACAACAACTTGGTTTCGGATCGGTCCGAGTCGATCGAAACTTTCCTCCACAACGATTCCGGCGGCATCGTAAACTCCATGCATATGAAATCAAGTCACGAAATGAAACGAGCACAACACGATTGGACTTCGTATGCATCGTCTGGCACATTACGGCATGTATTCCGAATCCGTTCGAGTCCGTACGAAAATTTCCTCGACGTCAGGTGCCGACGATATTACAAACACCACGCGAACAAAATTGAGTCGCCAAATGAAAATGGGAGCAAAACAACTCAAATGGACTTCATATACGGCGTAGCTCATTTTGGTACACATTTCAAATCTGTCCAAGTCAGTGTGAGACTTTCCTCATCCATGGCTTCCGACAACGTCATAACCTTCGTAATGATGAAATCGAGGCACAAAATGAAACTAAGTGCGAACACCTCGAATGGAGTACATATGCACCCTAGCTCATTTCGGCACCGATTTAGAATCCATTCGAGTTAGTGTGAAAATTTCCTCCACAATGGGTTCCAACTGGTACAATAAATTCCGTGCGTACAAAATCAAGGCTTGAAATGAATGTGGGTGCCAAACGCGCTGAATCGACATCACGTTCACCCTTGCTCACATCGGCACGATTTTCAGATCCATCTGAGTCGGCGCAAAGCTTTCCCACACAGCTGTTCCGACAGGTACGGTATGCTTGATTCATATGAAATCAAGGCCCAAAATAAAACTTAGTGCCCAACACACCGAGTAGACATCATATGTGCGTAGGTTACGAAATCAGAAAACAAAACTTTTCTACCGCGCACACAAGGACATCATGCTTAAGGAGGGATCATGGATCGTTACCACTAGACACGCAGTGCAGCGGAAGAAGAGTTGGAGAATCCGATCCAACCACGCGCGTCAAGGTAGTAGTGGAATTAGCCGATCGTCTCGAACAGGTCGTCTCCTCCACGCGATTAACCACACCACGAGCAGATCCAATCTGTAGGTTGTTGATACCGATCAGCACCGCAACGAGTAGTGCCTCCACCGGTATCCACACGTCCGGGGCTGTAACGCCGATCGCGAGTGTACTAGCACTCGTGAGCGGCTAGGGTTTGGCTCGGGAGGTGGCGGCTAGGGTTTTGCTAGAGGTTAACAGAAGCGTGTGTTTTTTCTCAGCCCCTCGCCCCATGTATATATAGACCTCCTCACTTGGGCCTTGTAGACCGAGGCCCAATAGGAGTCTATTCGGATCTCTATCCGAATTGAGCCCACATCCGAATCATATTCGAATTAGTGTTCCAACCCGTTAAGTGTGCGACACTGTAGGTTCACGTATATTCGGTCACGACCCGGAAATGCCTTTCCGGTCACCCTGTTAATAGCGGCCTCTACTAAGACATATTAACCCCAAAGTATACGTAAAGATCATATCGGCTGAACCTATAATGTTCTCATGTACGAATCCCTTTACCTCACGATATAGATTGAGCTCAAGGCGAGACCTGTGCCATCCTCTTAATAGCTCAATCACTCTCTCGATTCCGTGATGGATTATAAACTTGTGATTGACTCTTCAATCACCTTGGCAAGGCCATGCATTTTCATAATCCATTACATCGAGGGGCCCAGAGATATCTCTCCCATAAGGAGGGGCAAATTCTATCTTGACCATTCACATCCCACTACATGTTTCATGGCAAACCCGAAGACTACTTTTATAACTACCCAGTTACGGAGTAGTGTTTAGTAGTCCCAAAATAAGCTACTGCGCATGTTGGGAACCATGATGATCTCAAGTCTAAGGATTCTACATAAACACTACTTGAGACCAACTGATGACACATGAAATCTCTGCAGTGTCTTATGGCAGGTCTATCCAACATATGTTCACTAACACATGTCCATATTATTGATTTGGTATCACCATACCATGATCCATGAGACATAATCATCAATCAATACATATGCTGATCTTTGAATCATATTTGTTCCTTATATGATATATGATCAGGGATCATTTAGAAATAGCAACATTTTAGCATTAAGAGTCTCATGAATAAGTCACATACTCATTGGTCAATAATGATAATGTCTATTTCAAGGAACAAAGTAATGTATCATAAACATTGTATGTGATATATATAACATCTCCATGTTGCCTCTAGGGCATATCACTAACAGTCTCCCACTTGCACTAGAGTCAACCATGTTGGTGTCTAATACCCATTGCCCTAGTGTGAGCCTCATGCTTTGGCTGGGGAAGCGGCTTTGTCAACGGATCTGCAATGTTCAAATCCGTTTGTACTTTGCATATCTTCACATCGCCTCTCTCCACAATCTCGCGGATGAGATGAAATCGCCGTAGAATGTGCTTGGACTTACAGTGCGATCTAGGCTCCTTGGCTTGCGCAATGGCCCCACTATTGTCACTGAGAGGTCCATTGGGCTGGAGGCACTAGCCATCACACCAAGCTCGAAACAAATTTCTTGATCCAAACAACCTCTTTAGCAGCTTGAAGCTACTATGTACTCGGCTTCATTGTAGAATCAGCAACCGTCTCTGCTTGGAACTCTTCCACTCACTGCACCGCCATTCAGGCAGAACACAAATCCAGTTGTGATCTAAAATCGTCTTTGTCGGTTTGGAAGCTAGCATCGATGTAACCATTTACAACGAGCTCTTCCTCACCCCCATAGACAAGGAACACATCTTTAGTTCTTCTCAAGTACTTCAAGATGTTCTTTACGGCAATCCAGTGACCTTCACGGATCTCGACTGGTATCTACTCGTAGCACTTAAAGCATATGAGACATCGGGCGTGTACAAAGCATGGCATACATAATGGACCCAATAGCGAAGCATATGGAATCGCATTCATTTTATCCTGCTCATCGGTGTACTAGGACACCGATTCTTGCTAAGATTTATACCATGTGACATAGGTAGAAAGCCTTTCTTGGAATCCTGCATGTTGAACCTTTTCAACACCTTGTCAATGTCACGTATCTTGGCTTAATCCAATTAGCCTTTTGATCTATCTCTATAGATCTTGATGCCAGAATATATGCCGCCTCTCCAAAGTCTTTCATAGAGAAACTATTTTCAATGAAGACTTAACAGATTCGAGCATAGGAATGTCATTTCCTATCAGTAATATGTCATCCACATATAAGACCAGAAATACGAGTGTGCTCCCACTAGTTTTTTTGTAAACACAAGGCTCTTCTTCGTTCTTGATAAACCAAACCCTTTGATTACTTCATCGAAATGAATGTTCCAACTCCGAGATGCCTGCTTTAATCCATAAATGGATCTTTGCAGCTTGCATATCTTTCCAACTGATTGCGGATCGACAAAACCCGTGGGCTGTGTCATGTACACATCCTCACTCAGATTTCCATTAAGGAAAGATGTTTTGACATCCATTTGCCATATTTCATAGTCCAAATAAGCAGCAATCGCTAGAATGATCCGAATAGACTTTAGCATTGCGACGGGCAAAAAAGTTTCATCATAATCAACACCTTGAATTTGTTTGAAACCTTTGGCCACCAATTGCGCTTTATAGATGTGAACATTTCCATCTATGTCTATCTTTTTCTTGAAAACCCATTTGCACTCAATGGTTTTAACACCATCAGGTAGATCAACCAAGTTCCAAACTTGATTACTGTGCATAGATTCAATTTCGGATCTCATGGCTTCAAGCCATTTCTCAGAGTCTGGTCCCACCATCGCTTCTTCATGGGTCTTAGGCTCATCGTTGTCTAACAACAATATGTCCCGTTGTTGAGTAGTAAAAACATGTACCTCTCGGGTGCACGATGTGACCTCTCGACCTACGTGGTGCGGTGTGTCCACAACAAGTTCTTTAACAGTTTGTTCATCTGTTGTGGTTCTCAGGAGCTGAAACGTTTTTTGGTGTTTCTCGAATTTTTCAAGTTGCACTGTGCTCCCACTATCTCTTCTTGAGAGAAACTCTTTCTCTAAGAAGACACCATGCGAGCGACAAACACTTTGCCTTCTTCTTGATTATAGAAGTAATATCCTTTTGTTTCCTTAGGATACCCGATAAACAAGCATTTATCAGATTTAGGAGTGAGCTTATCAGATTGTAAACGTTTTACATAAGCCTCACATCCCCAAATCTTAAGAAAAGACAAGCTAGGACGTTGTCTGTCCACATCTCATATGGTGTCTTTTCTACGATTTTGATGGAACCCTGTTTAGTGTGAACGCGGTGTTTCAAGAGCGTAACCCCAAAAAGACAACGGAAGATCACTTTGGCTCATCATGGAGCACACCATATCTAATAAGGTGCGATTTCTCCGTTCAGATACCCTATTCCATTGAGGTGTTCCTGGCGGAGTCAATTGTGGAACAATTCCACAATCCTTCAGATGATTGCCAAACTCATGGTTCAAATACTCGCCTCCACGATCAGATCGTAGAAACTTGATTGTCTTGCCTAAATGATTTTGCACTTCATTTTGGAATTCTTTGAACTTTTCAAAAGATTCAGACTTATGCTTCATCAGGTAGATATACCCATATCTACTAAAGTCATCAGTAAAAGTTATGAAGTACTGAAAACCACATCTGGCTGTTGAGCTCATTGGTCCACATACATCAGAATGTACGAGTGCCAATAAGTCACTTGCCCGTTCACCTTGACCGGTGATAGGTGCCTTTGTCATCTTGCCATGTAAACAAGATTCGCATGTCTCAAATGATTCAAAATCAAATGAGTGCAGAATACCATCTCTATGGAGCTTCTCCATGCATTTCTCATTTATGTGACCTAAGCGACAGTGCCAAATAAACGTGAGATTCAAATCATTCGAACGTTGCCTCTTTGCATTAATGTTATAGACCGGTGACCCTTCAAGAGTAAGAACGTATAACCCATTCACCAATGGAGTATGACAATAGAACATATCTTTGAAATAAAGAGAACAACCATTGTCCACAGATCTAAAGTCATAACCTTCGCTTGCAAACATGAAGCGAAATAATGTTCTTGGAAAGAGATGGAACACAATAACAATTATTCAATTCCAAAACTAATTCGAAGGTAAAGACAATGGCATGGTGCCAACAGCCACCACAACAACTTTTGCTCCATTGCCAACGTGAAGATCCACTTCGCTCCTCCTCAAACTTGTACTTCTTCTTAGCCCCCGCAACAATTTGCAAATGTGAGCAACCGATCGGTATCAAATACCCAAGAATCGAGTGGATGAAGTAGCAAGATTGATCTCTATAACATTTATACAGGTGGAAGTCGTACTTCCCTTCTTCTTCTCAAGATCCTCCAAGTACTTTGGGCGTTCCTTTTCCAATGTCCGATTGCTTACAGTAGTAACAATCGCATCGAGCAGCGCGCCCTTCTTGACTTGCTTGGCCTTAGAACCGCTAGCGATCTCATTGGGATCTAACATTCTTTTGACCGCGCCTTTCTTGACATTGGGCTTGCCCTTGCCTTCTGCATCATCATCACATGATTGCTGCTTTTCTTAATGCTTTCCTCGGTAGCTTTTAGCATCCCATGCAACTCACCAAGGTCTTGTCCATGTTGTTCATGTGATAGTTCAGTATGAATGGCTCAAAGCTCGGGGAAGCGATCGAGAATCACATCGTAGCCAACTCTTGGCTAAGGAAAACCAAGATTTTCCAGACTCTCAATGTAGCCAATCATCTTAATCACATGAGGGTTGATGGGATTCCCTTCGCAAGCCTGCACGCAAACAAGAACTTTGAAGTGTTGAACCTCTCAGCCCTTGCTTGGTTCTCAAACATACCACGCAACCCCAAAATGATATTGTAGGCATTTGTGTTCTCATATTGCTTCTGAAGCTTAGAGGACATTGTGGCTAGGATGAGACAGCTCACATCAAGGTAATCATTCGTTTGCTTCTCATAAGCTCTCCGTGCAGCCACAGTAGCATTATCAGGCAAGTCTTCGGGGTAAGGAGATTCAAGGACATACTCCTTGCGCTCTTGCTTGAGAACAATTCTCAAGTTGCGATACCAATCCATAAAGTTCGTTCCATTGAGTTTTCTTTCTCAAGAATAGATCGCAAATTAAAAGTCTGGATGCGGCGTTAGGTGACATGATCTACAACACAAGAATATGCAAAGTTTAGCACTATGTTTATGTTCATCTTTATTAAACTATTTAACAAAAGACTCCCACTATGTGTTTTGCAACAAAACTCCTCTAAGTTACATAGTGGGTCAAGATGCTCATTTCACTAATTCCTAGTGAGCTTTGGCATCACGGCTAGAAAACTAGTGACATGGGTAAGCAACACCTTGCTAATCACATCTCTATGTGACTCTTGCTTGTTGGGTGACATCAGTATGCCCCGGCCCCAACCTATGCCCCAAGGTCCAAAACTATTTTGATAACCTTGTTAAGTAAACCAAATGCTTCCGCATGTAGATGTCTGACATCTACCCCAAATAATGATGATAACCAACAGCACTCTACTTTGGTAGACCTACCATACGGTGATCATTATCTTTTGGTGCAACATGTGGAAGGGCATTAACACCTAATTTTATGAGGGATTCTATCCTATCATAGCAACATATCACATATATCATTGCATAAGAATAAGATAGATAACATCACAGATAAACACATTTAACTGTGAAGTAGTATGGGCCAAAAATGGTGATATCCATCCCCATGTAGGTGTAGACGATCTCCATCCTCCACATCACTCCTTTAGGCCACCATGCTTGAAAGCCTGTAACCTCAAAACTAGGCTACTACCTATAATAGCTAGAAATTGAAGATTACAAAGATAGATTCAAGCATTAAGGTCGACACGCAGGTCGTTAAATAAAATATAGATAGCTAACAATAGCTGAAATAATCATGACACGCAGGCCATGAACGAATGTTACATGCATCACATACATCTCATACATTCCAATAAGCTATAGGGCCATACTATTCACACCATTCCCTACAAAAATAAGTTCGATGTAGAATCGCATTCTACCTAACGATGTGAACCCATGACGCTATACAAGGGGGGTACGCACGGCGGTCCAATCTAATCTATGAAATTTACAGATCCAATCTATGAAATCGCTATGGAAAAACTATTCGGCACAACCACCTCATACCGATCCGAGACATTCTCTAGGACGCTAGTTTTTCCACTGGCCCGAGGCTATCAGATTCATATCCTACTAGTATTCGACATAACGACCTTATGCCGATCCGAGACAATCTCGAGGACACTAGTTTTTCCATTGGTCCGAGGCTATCAGATTCATATCCTACTAGTATTCGACATAACCACCTTATGCCAATCCGAGACAATCTCTAGGGCACTAGTAGTGATAGAATCTGCACCTCATCTAACCCCTATTCACCGATTGATCTCATCAACCCATGCCACCACCGATTCATCACATGAACCAACTGATCTAGACTGTAATAGATCCAATCTACTACTACCGCATATCAACATATGTGCTGATCCAGATCGCAAACTAAGCAAGATGGCTCTGATACCACTTTAGGAATGCGCATAGGCTACGAAAGCATAAAACAAAACTTTTCTACCGCACACACAAGGACATCATGCTTAAAGAGGGATCATGGATCGTTACCACTAGACGCGCAGCGGAACGGAAGAAGAGTTGGAGAAGCCGATCCAACCACGCGCGTCGAGGTAGTAGTGGAATTAGCCGATCGTCCCGAACAGGTCGTCTCCTCGACGCGATAAACCACACCACGAGCAGATCCAATATGTAGGTTGTTGATGCCGATCAGCACCGCAACGAGTAGTGCCTCCACCGGTACCACACGTCCGGGGCTGGAACGCCGATCGCGAGTGTACTAGCACTCGTGAGCGGCTAGGGTTTGGCTCGGGAGGTGGCGGCTAGAGTTTTACCAGAGGTTAACAGAAGCGTGTCTATCCAACATATGTTCACTAACACATGTCCATATTATTGATTTGGTATCACCATACCATGATCCATGAGACATAATCATCAATCAATACATATGCTGATCTTTGAATCATATTTGTTCCTTATACGATATACGATCAGGGATCAATTAGAAATAGCAACATTTTAGCATTAAGAGTCTCATGAATAAATCACATACTCATTGATCAATAATGATAACGTCTATTTCAAGGAACAAAGTAATATATCATAAACATAGTATGTGATATATATAACATCTCTATGTTGCCTCTAGGGCATATCACTAACAATATGCACCCTCATTGAGTTCAAAGACGGATTTCAAATCCGTCGTGTCAACGTGAGACTTTAATCCACAGCGTGTTCCTACGGAACCGTAACATCTAGGAGCATGAAATCGAGGTAGAAAATTAAACTGAGCGCCAAACACCTCGGATGGACTACGCATGCACCATTGCTCATTTCAGCGTAGATTTCGGATCTGCCCGAGTCGGTGTAAAACATTCCTCCGCAACGGGTTCCGACGGCATCGTAAACTCCACGCGCATGAAATCGAGTCATGAAATGAAACCGAGTGCAACACCTTGATTGACTTCATATGCGCCCTAGCTCATTGTGACATGTACTCCGAATTTGTCTGAGTCTGTATGAAACTTTCGTTAACATCAGGTATCGACGACATTACAAACACCAACTAGACAAAATCGAGTCACCAATTAAAATTGGGAGCTAAACAACCCAAATGTACATCGTATGCGGCTTAGCTCATTTTGGTACACATTTCAAATCCATCCGAGTCGGTGTGAGACTTTCCTCTTCTACAGGTTTTGACGACACCACGGCCACTGTGAGAATGAAATCGTGGCACTAAATGCAACTAAATGCAAAACACCCCGAATGGCCAACATCTCCACCCTAGCTCATTTTGGCATGGAATTGGATTCGATTGGAGTCAGTGTGAAACTTTGCACCACATCGGGTTCCAACCGGTACAATAAGCTGCACGCGCACAAAATCAAGGCACGAAATGAAGCCGCATCCAAAATACACTGAATAGACATCTGCCGTGCCCCCGCTCACACCAACTTGGTTTTCGGATCGGTCTGAGTCGGTGCGAAACTTTCCACCACAACAGATTCCGACGGCATCGTAGAGTCCATGCATGTGAAATCAAGTCACGAAATGAAACTGAGTACAACACCCCGATTGGACTTCGTATGCATCCTCTTGCACTTTACGGCATGTATTCTGAATCCGTTTGAGTCCGTATGAAAATTTCCTCCACGTCAGGTGCCGATGATATTACAAAACCACGCGAACAAAATTGAGTCACCAAATGAAAATGGGAGCAAAACAACTCAAATGGACTTCATATATGGCATAGCTCGTTTTGGTACACATTTCAAATCCGTCCATGTCGGTGTGAGACTTTCCTCATCCATGGCTTTCGACAACGTCATAAGCTTCGTAATGGTGAAAACAACGCACAAAACGAAACTAACAGCGAACACATCGAATGTAGTACATATGCACCCTAGCTCATTTCGGCCCCGATTTAGAATCCGATCGAGTTGGTGTGAAAATTCCCTCCACAATGGGTCCCAACTGGTACAATAAATTCCGTGCGTACAAAATCAAGAATCGAAATGAATGTGGGTGCCAAACTCGCCGGATCGACGTCACGTTCACCCTTGCTCACATCGGCACGATTTTCAGATCCATCTGAGTCGGCGCAAAACTTTCCCCCACAGCTGTTCCGACAGGTACGATAAGCTCGATTCATACGAAATCAAGGCACGAAATAAAACATAGCGCCCAACACACCGAGTGGACATCATATGCACCCTCGCTGAGTTCAGCACGGATTTCAAATCCGTCCGAGTCAACGTGAGACTTTCATCCACAGCGTGTTCCTACGGAACCGTAACATCTGGAGCATGAAATCGAGGTAGAAAATCAAACTGAGCGGCAAACAACTCGGGTGGACTACACATGCAGCATTGCTCATTTCAGCGTAGATTTCGGATCTGCCCGAGTCGGTGTAAAATATTCCTACGCAACGGATTCCGACGGCGTCGTAAACTCCACACGTATGAAATCGAGTCACGAAATAAAACCGAGTGCAACACCTTGATTGGACTTCATATGCACCCTAGCTCATTGTGACAGGTACTCTGAATCCGTCTGAGTCTGTATGAAACTTCCGTTAACATCAGGTATCGACGACATTACAAACACCATGTAGACAAAATTGAGTCACCAATTGAAATTGGGAGCTAAACAACCCAAATGTACTTAGTATGCGGCATAGCTCATTTTGGTACACATTTCAAATCTATCCGAGTTGGTGTGACATTTTCCTCTTTTAGAGGTTTCGACGGCACCACAGCCTCCATGAGAATGAAATCGTGGCACTAAATGCAACTAAGTGCCAAACACCTTGAATGGACAACATCTGTACCCTAGCGCATTTTGGCATGGATTTGGATTCGATTGGAGTCTGTGTGAAACTTTGCATCACATCGGGTTCCAACCGGTACAATAAGCTGCACGCGCATAAAATCAAGGCTCGAAATGAAACCGCATCCAAAATAGAGCGAATTGACATCTGCCGTGCCCCCGCTCACACCAACATGGTTTTCGGATCGATCTGAGTCGGTGCGAAACTTTCCTCCACAACAGATTCCGACGGCATCATAAACTCTATGCATATGAAATCAAGTCACGAAATGAAACTGAGTTCAACATCCCGATTGCACTTCGTATGCATCCTCTGGCACATTACGACATGTATTCCGAATTCGTTCGAGTCCGTATGAAAATTTCCTTGGCGTCAGGTGCACCATTGCTCATTTCAGCGTAGATTTCGGATCTGCTCGTGTCAGTGTAAAACATTCCTCCGCAACGGGTTCTGACGGCATCGTAAACTCCACGCGCATGAAATCGAGTCACGAAATGCAATCGAGTGCAACACCTTGATTGGACTTCAAAAAAATTATAATAGTAACCTTTCGAAAATAAGTCCCTAATTATACGCCCTGCTTAGTACTGCATAGGTACTCAGGGGCGCTGAAATGCCCGAAGCATCTCTATCATTTTCAATGATGAGAAACTGATTTGGAAAGGCATGGTGGGAATGACTGGAATATGTTGGTATGATTATTTTATGTTCCCAAAAACCTCACTTGCTTAAATATCTGGGCGGATGGTTCGAGGGTGTGAGTGTGGTGCAGTAGAAGCACAAAGTGGGTTAGTGGTAGAACTGCCCAGGTACCACTAAGGACTGAATCTTGTCATTGTTGGAAATATGCCCTAGAGGCAATCATAGAGATGATGATATTTCGTTGTATCCATGATTTAATAAATGTTCCTTGAATATTGCCTTTGTGTTGATTAACAAGTATGTGACTTGTTTGTGAAACTCTTTACTTATATGGTTATTCTAAAGTTGTCCCTAGTCGAAGTTCATGTGTGGACACACGTGAATAATGGATTAGCACATGTATCGGTTGATGACCATGTTTCACAGGTCATAGACATGGAGATGTCAAACCAATAATGTGGACACATGTTTAGAACATGGGGTTGGACCGACCCAACATGAGACATAACAATTATACTTATGATTCTCTCTCTACACAATGTGTACGCCTTGTCCTTAGACCTGAGATTGTCGCATGTACTTGAGATGTGAATCGACCTACTTAGGGGCTATCAAACGCTACTCCGTAAATGGGTAGTTATAAAGGTAGTTTTCGGGTTTGTCATGAAGCATGCTGCGAGGCATGGTCAGTCGAGATGGGATTTGCCCCTCTCTATCTGAGAGAGATATCTCTGGGCCCCTCGAGTGATCGGATCCAGAAATGCATGGCCATGCTACTTAAGGTTAAGAGTTAACCTAGTAAGGGATTCCGGATCACAGGATCGAGAAAGAGTGGTCAGCTTGAAGCTCGACCGAATATCGTGAGGCAAAGGGATTGGCATGTACATAAAGTTGTGATGGTTCGTCCGATATGATCTTTGTGTATGTTTAGGAGTTGGCACGTCTTGCTAGAGGCCGCTACCAACTATTGACCGAGTAGGTATACTCGCGTCATGTCTAAACATACGTGAACCTATAGGGTCACACACTTAAGGGTGAAGCTTGATTCGGATTGGATCCGGTTAGACTGGTATTGAGTCCTAATGGGCCTCCATTCGTAGAAGCCCATTGTAAGGACGTCTATAAAAGGAGGCAAGGCGCATGAGGTTGAGAGAAGTTTTTGTGACCTCCTCAAACCCGCCGCCACCCTCCCACGCCCGGCGCCGCGCGGATCTAGTAATCCGGCGTGCGTCGCTTCCCGCACGTGTGGATACCTTTTGGCGGCGCTGCATCGTAGCGTTTGGACGAACCGCAATAGAGGAGTTGTGCGTGGGACGCCGCGACGTGGGCGAGGAAGTAGTACGACTACTCGCCCGACGCGCTGCATCGACGAGTACGACTACTCCGCCCGACGTCTCGCATCAATTCCGCACTGCGCGTCTAGTGGTAATTCGTGATCTATAATCGCAGTGATCTATAACTGCAGTGATCTTGGTTTACTGGGTAGAATTTTTATTAATTTACGCTAGCGTAGCCTACCCGTAGTCCTTCACCATGACCTCCGTGGAAAACAAGACAACCACAAGTCGGCAAAATGTAGGCGGGGCTAACTAATTTGCATTGACTTAGTAAGGGTTTGTTGGTGTGACCACGGGCGGTAGAGGGTGGCCACATCCTCCGACGTGACGGTGCAAGAGGGGCTTCGGAAGGGTGGTCGTACTCAAGGAAGTGGAAACCTTAGCGGACGTAACCTCGCTAGGAAAAATGCATTGTAAAGGTCTGTGATAGTCTACTCAACCGCATGGCTAAGGAATCATGTGGGGCAACGAGTGGATTTATCTCTTGTGGGTAAAGTGTGCAAACTCTGCAGAGTCAAAAACTATTCGAATAGCCGTGCCCACGGTCAAGGGCGAACATGGGAACTTAACTAGATATAGTTCTGTTTCAGAAACTTTGTGGGTGGAACTGGTAAAGTGGAGGGCAGAGAAAGGCCCTAGTTTCTGTTGCCCTGGGTGTCGCCCAATGATATGGTAAGCGGTTATAATGCTGAAGGATTAAGCATATGGTGCAGAGGCCATGTAACGGTGGATGCAATCTAGATCGCTATTACTATTATTGCATTCTTTCACACATTACGTTTTGGTTAAAACTGCTAAGTCTCGTGAAATTTCTATGTATCATATTTCAATAGCAATTTATGGCAAATAAAATAACCCAAGCCTTCCTTGATAAGCCATGCATATTATTTAATTGCATCCTGTGTATTGGCTCATGAGCACGGTGGTTTGTGCTCACACTCGCCACAACAAATCCGTAATCGGGATCGATCACGACACCTCGGCAACACGATCGGGCATGATGGCGAGAGAAGATGAAGATGTCAAGGGCTAGGTCGTGAACCTCCAGTTGGCTGCCTGTGGGCATGTCCTAAGGGTCCCACCTGTGTGCTTCGTTTTCGCTGCTGCATTTTGCTGATGTCGGCCTAATCGGCCCATGTGTAAGTTTACTATTATATTTACGCTTTTGCATGATATGTACTTTGATATTCAGAACTGTAATCTGATATTACGCTTTCGCATGATATGTACTTTGATATTCAGAATCAGAATCTGTGAGCACTATCTACTGATCCAGGGAATAGTGCAGTGGAATCACAGAGGATTCCGGATTGTAAAATCTGGGTCTGACAGTTTATAAAATTATTTCAAAGTAAAATATAAAATCTGGTTTAGACTTAGGTAGCTGGTTAGATGGTGGGTGCAGGCATGCCCTGTTGTTCGGAGACTCAGGGTTGATTGTCGGGCACGAGGGTATGTGGTTGGGCCTAAGTCCATTAAGTACGATCTGTGAGCTACTGTTGCAAAGCCCTATCGTACTACCACATGGCTGGTATGGGACAGCCCTGGCTGAATAATTTGTGAAGTCCCAACCTGTGTCAAGTTGTAGGTTGAAAGTGAGCGTGGTTGGTGCCATGAGAAGTCTCACTTGAGTGAGCGTGGTTAAGCCATGTGAAGTCCCACTCAGGCTCAAGAGGGGGTCCCGGTCTGGTGGATTCCTTATTGGGGTGAAACCTTAGAGTTGGCTTGGCCAGGTTGAAGGCTTTGCATTGTAAAGTACTTGTCACGACTCCTCGCTACACACCTAAGGAAGTGTGTAATCTAGTGGTAGAAAGGGACGATTGTGTCTTGTGGGTAAAGCTGTACAACCTCTGCAGAGTGTATAATCTATCCTGGATAGCCGTGCCCATGGGCATGCTGAGCAAAAGTTTTTCATGGATTAGACTTTGTTTTTCAAAATGTTTTTGAAAACCTTGTGGATGGATAGAATCCATGAGAGAAAAAACCTTGCAGATGGATGGAATCTGTGAGAGATTGAAATCTAGTGCATGAATGGAATCCATCAGAGCTACACAGTGAAAGCGTGTGGATGGATGGAATCCATACGTGATCTTTTGGAAAAAGATGGTCCGGGTGGGATGCCTGAGGATAGGTTGGTGTTTGGTCGAAGCCTGCACCGACGGTATTATTTTCAACTACAAGCACTGTTTTACTTATTGTATTAAATTCAGCAATTTCAATCTATTTACTGTATTTCTTTAAATGCTGTTTTATGCAAACTAACCCTATAAGCCTTCCATTGATGCCTTTATCATTATGATGCATTTCTTCGTGTGATTTGCGGAGTACAAGTTTGTACTCACCTTGCAATCTCCATACAGAGAAGGATGACATCGACTACGGTGAAGATCAGGACGAGTAGGCCGCATCTTACTGTCGTTTGCCTGTGGGCAGGCTTGTGCTTCACTTCTTCTCAGTTGCTTCCGCAATTATTTGCTTTATTTATCTTTGCCAATAGGCGTTGATGTAAGACTTGGCCATAAGGTCGTACTCTTTTATTTAATATAGTTGGTCATTTGTGTTTGATATGTATCTTTGATGTACTGTGTGCACTAGCTGATCCTGGATTAGTGCGATTTACACAGAGGATCTAGAGAGTCGTTACTCCGGGTTCCAACAGCGCATAAGGGAGGTGGTGTGGCTGACGGAGCACCAAAGTAAGAGCAGAGAGAAGGGAGAAAAGAAAAGGAAAGAGGGGAGGAGGCCAACCCCACATGCAAGAGAGAGGGGGACATGAGAAAGAGAGAAGAAAGGGGAGCAAAAATCAAGATTTGGATTTTTGCTAGAAATCTGGATTCCAATTTAGATTTTCAATTCAAATCTTAGTTCGATTATTTTGATATGAAATATCTTTTCCTCTTTATTTGATTTGCCTTTGAATTTTGATTTTGACTTTATTATTAGCATTTTCGCTTGGAGTTATTCCTAGTATTAATTTGTACAGCACAAAATTCGAAAAGACCCAAATATGATTGTAGAAGAAATTCAATGCCAATGTGATTCAATGAAAAGTTTTAAATTTTGACAAATTTGGACTTACGAGTTTTAGTATGTTACATATTCATGCTTGTAAACACTAAGTAGGCATCATATGCACCCTTGCTGAGTTTGGTATGGATTTCAAATCCGTCTGAGTAGGCATGAGACTTTCCTCCACTGCTTGGTTCCGACGGAATTGTAATGTCAATGAGAACAAAATTGTGACAGAAAATTAAACTGAGTTCCAACACCTCAGATGGACTACACATATACCCTAGCTCATTTCGGCATAGATTTTGAATCCGTCTGAGTCGGTGTCGAACTTTCCTCCACAACAGATTCCAACACCATCGTAAACTACATGCGTATGAAATTGAGTCACGAAATAAAACTAAGTGCAACACACGATTGGATTTCAGATGTGCCCTAGCTCATTACGACATATATTCCGAATCCATCTGAGTTGGTATGAAACTTTCCTCGACATCGGGTGCTGACAACATTACAAACACCATGTGGACAAAATCGAGTCACCAAATGAAAATGGGAGCTGAACAACCCAAATGGACTTCATATGCAGCTTAGCTCATTTTGGTACACCTTTCGAATCCATCCAAATCAGTGTGAGAGTTTCATCCTCTACGGGTTCCGACAGCGTCATAACCTCCATGAGGATGAAATTGAGCCATACAAAATAAAACTGAGGGAAAAACACCTCGAATGGAATTTATATGCACCCTAGTTCATTTCGGTATTGATTTGGAATCCATCTGAGTGGGTGCGAAACTTTCCTCCGCAACGGGTTCCGACGGAATTGTAACGTCTGTGAGCACGAAATCGAGACAGAAAATTAAACTGAGTGCCAAACACCTCGGATGGAGTAGACATGTACCCAAGCTTATTTTGGCATAGATTTCGAATCCACCCGAGTCAGTCTGAAACTTTCCTCCACAACGGGTTTTGACGGCATCGTAAACTACGTTGGTATGAAATCAAGTCATGAAATGAAACTGAGAGCAACACCCTGATTGGACTTCATATGAGTCATGGCTAATTACGACATGTATTCCAAATCCGTTGGAGTCGGTACGAACTTTCCTTGACATTCGGTACTGACGACATTACAAACAACACCATGCCGACAAAATTGAGCTACCAAATGAAAATGTGAGCTGAACAACACAAAAGAATTTCATATGTGGCTTAGCTCATTTTGGTACACATTTCGAATCTACCCGAGCCGGTGTGATACTTTCCACCTCTACAGGTTCTGACGGCATCACAACCTCTGTGAGGATGAAATCGAGGTATGAAATAAAACTGAGTGCAAAACGCCTCGAATGGAATACATATGCACCCTATGTCATTTAAGCATGGATTGGAATCCATCCGAGTAGGTGGAAAACTTTCCTGCACAACGGGTTTCGACAGAATCGTAACGTCCATGAGCACGAAATCGAGGCAGAAAATGAAACTAAGTGTGAAACACCTAGAATTTTTAATGAATTTAGGAATTTGAACTGGCTCAATCGGAGTTTGGTGGAAGAAGAACGGGCTTCTAAAGGAACAAAAAATCAGCAAAGAAAAGTACCTTTCCTATAGCAATCCCCTCGCTAGCCATCCTTTCTCTCTAGATGGTTGAGTCTAATAATGAGAGACTAAGCTCTGATACCATTTGTAGGATCAAGGATAACCGACTAGAGGGGGGTGAATAGAACGTTTTAAATTTTTATTGTCTTCTAATTAATTTCTACAATTTTAATATGACAAAGATTTAAAGCAATTGAAACCTATATAATTCTAGTAAGTTTATGACTCTATAAGAATGAATATCTACAAGCTAAGCTTAGCACAAATGAATAAACACTATATACTAAATATACAAGAGCTAAAAGGAGACAAGAGAAAACCAACATACACACGATGTTTTTACCCTGGTGATCGAAAACTTGCCGGTTTCCCCTAGTCCATGTTGAGAAAAACCCAAACAAATTGGACTGGCTCCATGAATTAAGCCTCAGCTCCTCAATCCACTAGTGGTAGTCCTTCCTTCACTCCAAAGGTGGTGGACTCCAAACCACTCACAAGTCAATGCCAGCTTCTTCACAATCTTCTTGAAGAAGTCACCGCTCAAACTTCACCAAGTCGTCCAAGTGCCGGCAAACACCAAGAGTAAAAGATCACACGCTTTGCTTGATGACAATCAAGTGCCAAAGGATCAATCTAATGAATATAATGCACTTGTTTGGCCCAACCACCTCAAATAAATGCACAATGAGAAAGAGAGGTGTGGAGTGAATGCTCAATGGTCAAAGATGTTCAATGGGGTCTATTCTTATTGTCCTTGAGCAGGTGAATGGGTATTTGTACCCTCACCAACTAGAACTAGCTGTTAGAAGCAAATTTTAGAAAAATTCAGGGTGAGCAAATGTACCGTAGGCCAAAGGCCAATACTTCCGCACCTGTTTTGATGTGACACTAATGGCTATGTCAGAGCTTTTGAACTAGCCATTCAAAGTCGGCGCGGAACTACCGCCGTTATAAATCTGGTAGTTCCGTTGGCCACTAGTTCTGGGAAGTCGGCACGGTATTTCCATTTGGACCGAGGTTGAGAGTTGGCACTCTATGGAAAAAAGGTTCTGCTCGACCTTCCAAAGCTTCTGTGCTCCAGAAGTACCATTTGAGACTGTGGAACTACCACTCTATGGTACTTCCGCCATTGAAACTCTAGTACTTTCGTTTGCCACGGACTGAGAATTGTTTTGAGGGTGCTCTCTAAAAAAGGCTCCACTTGGATAGCCAGAGCTTTCGGCAAGCGAAAGTACCACAATTTGCACGTCGGTACTTCCGGTTGTCCGAACAGAACACCGAGCGACCCCGCGAGTGGTTTCTAGAAAAAAGGTCTGCTCGGCTTTTCGGAGCTTCCAAGCGCCGGAAGTACCATTCAAGGCTGCGGAACTTCCGCTCTATGGTAGTTCCGCCGTTAAAACTCCGATACTTCCGTTTTTCCAGATAGGGCACAGATTTAGCTATCAATTTTAATTTTCAATGAATGCATGATCCTAAATTGATCCAATAGCATAAGAATATGTTACCAAGCTACTTGCCACAATCCCTCTTTATGGTACGATATTTAGCCTATAATCCGGTCTTCCATCCTTTCACCTAATACCGGTAAAAATAAAAAATGGTCCTAGCCTACATATTAATTCTTAGCATGCGTCTTGTCTTCATTTTAGGGACTTAGCCTTTTAAACACTTAACAAACACGTTAGTCCCATATTCACATAAATTCATGAATTACCAAAACCTAGATGCTTTCAATGGTGAGGTCTACCGAGTGGTTGAAAATGTCTTCGATGGTGTAGAGTGGTCGGATGGATCGGATAGCTCCTAGCAGTCGGGTGGATTGGACGGCTCAGAGTGATCAGATGGTATCTGCAGTCAAGAGTGGCTATAGTTGTGTGCAACTTCA
This sequence comes from Dendrocalamus sinicus, assembly GCA_036346575.1. Taxonomy (NCBI): domain Eukaryota; kingdom Viridiplantae; phylum Streptophyta; class Magnoliopsida; order Poales; family Poaceae; genus Dendrocalamus; species Dendrocalamus sinicus. The sequence goes on along the minus strand of CM070669.1, from coordinate 9,315,269 downwards.
CTGGTACAGTGGCGCATGATGATGGCAATTGCCGGTGCTTGACAGTGGTTAGTTAGGGGTGGACAAAAGAGAGAAGAGTACAGGGAATCTTTTATACCTCACGCGGGGGCCAAAGACGAGTGGAGGCGACTGGTGGCAACAAGTGGCAGCAAAGGGGGCTTAGGCTCCGGTGAAGAGATACATCCAGAAGTAAAGAGGAATGGCGAGGGGGTAGGTGAGGTTGATGCTGGCGTGGTGAAGAAGATGGTGCTGACGGTAGAGCTTGACGGGGCTCTGGGCAGCCTAAATTGCTTGTCGGTGGCAGAGCAAGCTCGGAGGTGAAGGGCACACGGTGAGGGGGGTGGCGTGGGATAGAGCACATTGGCGATGATCCACGGTGCCTCTTGCTTCAATCAAATGGTAGAGGAAGCATTAGTGAGGGCTAGTGATGCTCTAGGCTAGAGGAATCGAGTTGTAGCTCACCGAGGCGACGGATCGGGCTGTGGCTAGAGTTGGAGACGAAAGCTCTCTCTAGAGAGCTATGGCCAACGGTTGAGCGATTCACTAGAGAGGGAGTGCTAGTGGAATGTGGCAATCAAATTGGTGGCTTGCTCCCCTATTTATAGGTCGTGAGAGGTTCTGGCGAAGTGGGCCAGCTTTGATGGAAGTAGGGCACGGTGGCATGGCACTATGAGGGGAGGTGCGACAAGTCGGAGAGGACCATGGCACTATGAAGGAGGAATGGCGTGTGTGTGGGTGAGGGATAGGTGATGGTCCGTCGACACGGAGAGGAATGGCAATGCGACGAGGCAGGGCTCAACGGGGCTGTGGCTGACGGGACTGAGGTACGCCGAGCAAAGTCGTGGTCTGGTAGCATAGGCGATAACTACAGCAGCGTGGGTGCAAACGTGCAGGGTAGAGCATGGGCAGGTGTACGGCCGAGCGTGGGCATAGACGTGGGCTAATGTTGAAAGAGAGAAGAAAGGGGAGCAAAAATCAAGATTTGGATTTTTGCTTGGAATCTGGATTCCAATTTAGATTTTCAATTCAAATCTTAGTTCAATTATTTTGACATGAAATATCTTTTTCCTCTTTATTCGATTTGCCTTCGAATTTTGATTTCCGATTTCATTATTAGCATTTTCGCTTAAGAGTTATACCCAGTATTAATTTGTATAGCACAAAATTCGAAAAGACTTAAATAACATTGTAGAAGAAATTCGAATGCCAATATGATTCAATGAAAAAGTTTTAAATTTTCACAAATTTTAGGATGTTGCATATTCACACTTGTGCTGGTCCTGTCGGAGTGGTGCCCTCATGGTATGCATCGAAGGTCACTCAGATGTTGTATGCCAACGTGAGATGAGAGATGCGATTGAACTCACTCCGACTAAAACCTTGGATGATGATGTTCCTTGCCTTAGCATTTGTCTCCACATCTGGCATATTCATCACTGTGATGTGCTCATCGACAAGAACAATGAACCAAATCTTAACCTTTCTCTAGATCGCATAGCCTGAATGTTAAACTCCATCCTGCTCTTCCAAAAAGGATAGTCAACCCCATTGAAGACAGGTGGCTTGGTGAAATACTTTCTACTGCCTTGGCTCTTAAGACCGGTTAAGATCTATTGACAAGAGCTAACCGGGCTCTGATACCACTTGTAAGACCGGATAGGCAATAGAGATAGTGAATGGTGCCTTAAAAATTTTCTCTCAAATATTTACTTATCCTTTACTCCGATAGCTACAAAGCTATGAAGATTATAATAGGAATCCTACTTGAAAAACCAAATACTCACAAAGCAGAACACAATAAGTAGAGAAAACAACGTGATTGAAATTCTGACAACGTGGTTGAAAACTTGCACATGGTCGAAACCAACGTGGTCATATGCCAACAGGTGGTTTAAAGTCGACATGGTCAATGACCTGAGAGAAATTGCAAGCCTGAGTGTTCGAAGAAAGTTGAAATCCGACAAGAGTGATTGACGGCCATTGAGTGGTCGAAATCTTGCATGACGAAACAAGTCAAAATACAACCAAGAAGGTTGATTTGTGAGTGGTCGAAAGCTTTTGAGTGGTCAAAAACTTCTGAGTGGTCGAAAATTCAGAGAGACAAAGAGCAGTATGAATTATAGCACAGTTTTACAATGAAAATTGATGGAACTTTTGATCCGTTGATCCAAATGATATGAAACTTTACAGGGATCTTCTCTAGGGTATTGTGAACCTATTCCAATAAATAATCATAAAAATCATGGCCAAAGTTGAGAGTCCTTTTAGTTTGTTGGAAGGTTCCACCAAAACTGAGTCAAAATTAAAATCGGTGAATACAACTTGCTTGTCGGTGCCAAGATGGATCTAGATGTATTCGCATATATCACAGCAAGTTAGAACACAAAGAAATCAACTCAAATGCCCTCGGATTAAGAAATCACATTTTGAGGCCAAATCAAGAGCAAATCAATCAAATCAAGATAGATCCAAGGAAATAAGCAAAGATTGATGTATTACTTACTTGAGAAAGTTGATTTTACAGTCACTCCACCTTGGAGAACAAAGAGCATGAGAACAAAGAGCATACCAAGTGCTCCACTTTTAACCCAACCATAAACAAGAGAGCACACATGAGAGAGAGGAGTTGGATGGTTAATAATATATCTCCATCTCAACCCCTTTTATAGGTGGGCAACTAGCCACTTATGACCTTTAGTGGATCTCATCTATTATTACAATGGGGAAACCTGTTAACCCCATACACACGGATTTTAATCTCAAACATGTCACTTATGCACACTTTTCAAAGCGTATAACCCGTATCTGCTAAATCATTTTGCCTTTATCCAACCAACTCCACCTTGACCTAAACCACTCTCCAATACATCACTCATGCATCGTGGTTTTGATCCAAGATGGTTTTTGGAATTTTGGTTAAATTACTAAAATATCCTTCTTTGACCTGGTCATCAACAACCTTTGCAACCAATCGTCATGCTTGCCACGTGTAAGTGCGCCACTAGTTTGCCACACACTGTCAAGTCTCTCCCGTCCCGATTCCTCCGAACCTGGCTCACTTGGCCCGTGCAAGTCGCATGGCGCCATCCTGCCGTTCGATCACACCTTTAATATTTCCTGTCTTTCCCGTGCCATGTTTGAGCTCACCGTCTTATCCGGCATCCTCAATCGTTTTGGACCTCAACTCCTCTTTGAGCCTAGCCCCAATTCTTGCCGTTGACCACAGTTGAGTAGACCCTACACATTCGAAGGTAAAGAAATCATTTTCATGCACAAATTCTTTATAACTTGACCTACATTAACCAATATATGATCATGCAATCTTAATCCAATTACCCAAATCATCCTACCTCAATCCATGACTGAAACACCAAAATACTCAAATTCTGCCCAAAACCAAACCATTAATCAAAGAGAGATCTTTGCAAACTCATTTGAACACTCCACAAACATTGTAATGGTTCATCACAATATTAACCTAAATCTTCTCATATGGTCCTTCAGGGATTAACTAGAATTGAGTGCTCAATACTTAACTTCATATGAAAACAAAATTTTAAGCACATAAGCAAGAACACGTAGCACGCATGATAATTCAAACAATAACGAATCCAAAAGTTCAGAATACTCCACTTTTTTTTGAAGCACATAATCTTCCGATCCTCAACATACATAACTAATTCCAAAAGTCAAAGCATTACACAAACGCTAGAAAGTATTCTTTTATTCTGCCAACCAGGGAGGGATAGATACACTACTGCGATTTCCTTAATCAGCATTAACCCAAGCGACGGTGACACGGCATGCAGTGCAGCACCTAGTCGCATGAGACAGAAGCGACGTCGAGCGCGTAGGCGAAAGAGTTCGAATACTGGAAGGAGACGGTCTCGCCGGGTCCCAATGGGCCTCCCTCCTTGACGAGGCAGTCGTTGTAGCCGACGCGCTGGAACATGCTCGGGTTAACGAGCTCCGTGGAGGAGAACTCGCCGCAGGAGATGTGGACGTCGGACACCGTGCAGCTGTCGCATTTGTTGATGATCTGCACGCTGTAGGTCGGGATGCCGTTCGGCAGAATATGGGCGTTGTTCTGGTACACCGCCACGTCCTCCTCGGAGCAGCCGTCTGGCCCCATCCGCTCCGTCGAATAGCCGGCACGGGCGCCTCCTGGTGAACGCATGCAATGGACGTAGTCAAGATCCGAACTGCACAGGATTGAATGGAATACACACACACACACACACACATCTTACGCATGTGTGTCGTCTGATGCTCCACCGCGAAGGAAGATGGATCGAAGGAAACAGCAGCTGGCGAGTAGGCAAGTTTTGGTTACACGTTATGGATGCGTGCACGTAAAGAAAGTTGCATAGGAATATTAACAGGGTAGTGATATGTGGAAAAGTGACACGAACGCGGTGCGGCATTACATACAATGCATGCTCATCAGCATGGTTACTCAATTAATACAACTCTACCGAGGGAGATAACCATATGAAACATGAGATGGAAACGTCCATTGTTTCACAGTCACGACTTACTGAATCTAGAATCTCTAGAAAACATGCACAGCCAAGCAGTACATAATACACAAAAAAAAGCATTAGTAAGCATATATATATATACCTTCACATGCTAGGAGGACGAGCATGCTGACAACAAGAACTGCAATTGAACGCATCTGAAAGCACTCCATTGCCTTCCACTCTTTCTTACACTCTCCGTCGGCTCTTACCTCTGAAGCTCAGTCCTGAATAGCTACAACTACTTCAGCCACTGAACAAGCTAGTACGAATGCCTCTCCTCCTTCACTTACCAGAAGTACATATACTAGTCACGTTGGCAAAACGCCAGCGTCTACCTGTGCAATTTACCATGCATGCCACTGACTCGGGAAACGGAGGCTTTGAGTTGGGAGACCGCGTAGTTACGGCTCTGGTATTAACTGATCGAATGCACGTAACACGAGCCCTCATGCACGCGCGGGCGCGCCTTTTGAAGGGTCGGCGTGGCGTCTCGTTCCCGATTGGTTGGTAATCTGATGGACCGCCACCTCTCGACGTCTCCAACATACTCCCTCCGTTCATGACGATATACACACGATGTTGGGTATGTGCACAGCGATCTGCGCATCCGTCGACCCCTGTCTAAGAGCAACTCCAGCAGTAGCCCTCAAATCTAAACCCCTACTTTTTATTTGAGGGCTCCCCTACTTTTGAGGGCCCAATTTTTTTGCTTCTACTCCAGCAGCACCCCTCAAATCAAGGCTCTCAAATCCATCCCAACAGACAATGACACCTCGGACCCACCCGTCATCTCCTCCTCCTCACCTACTGAGCTATGCAGAGCCGCGGGACGTCGCCGGAGGGGAGGAGTCACCTGCGTCGGGCGGGGTCGCCGAGAGGAACCACCGGGAACCGGGAGGACTGGAGGAGCCGTCGGGGACCTCGCCGAGAGGAGAAGACCCGCCGGGAACCTCACCGGGAGAAGAGGAGCCGCGCCGGGGAAGGGGATGGGGAGTCGGGGCGGGGCGGAGGCGGCGGTGGCGGGGGGAGGGGCGGAGGCGGAGGGGGCGGAGGCGGCGGTGGCGGGGGAGGGGGCGGAGCCGCGCCGGGGAAGGGGAAGGAGTCACCTGCGTCGGGCGGGGTCGCCGAGAGGAACCACCGGGAACCGGGAGGACTGGAGGAGCCGTCGGGGACCTCGCCGAGAGGAGAAGACCCGCCGGGAACCTCACCGGGAGAAGAGGAGCCGCGCCGGGGAAGGGGAAGGGGGGGAGTCGGGGGGCCGAGGCGGAGGGGGCGGAGGCGGCGGTGGCGGGAGGGGCGGAGCCGCGCCGGGAAGGGGGCGGGGGAGCCGGTGCGGTGGGGGCGGCGGGGAGGCGGGAACCTCACAGGAGAAGAGGAGCGCGCCGGGAACCTCACCGGGAGAAGAGGAGCGCGCCGGGAAGGGGAAGGGGGAGTCGGGGCCGAGGCGGAGGGGCGGAGGCGGCGGTGGCGGGGAGGGGCGAGGCGGCGGTGGGGGCGGAGGCGCCGGGAAGGGAAAGGCGGCGGGGAGCCGGCGCGGGGGCGGGGGAGTCGGGGACGGCAGGGGAGGGGGCGGCGGCGGAGGCGGCGGTGGAGGGGGCGGACTGGCGGAGTGGGAGGGAGGGGGACGGGCGGAGTGGGAGGGAGGGGGAGGGGCGCGGCCGCGCGGGGGATTTTGGGCGGCGGAGGCAGGGAAATTTCACCCGCGGGAAGAAACAGAAGAATGAGGGCTAGAGTAGGGGGCCCCTGAGAATGAGGGCTGAAGGGGGGATTTGAGGGGCTCCTCAAATTTGAGGGCTCTAGTAGGGGCCCTGCTGGAGTTGCATTTTTGCCTCAAGCCCTCAAATATGAGGTTTGAGGGCTCAAGTAGGGGCCCTGCTGGAGTTGCTCTAAGGGGGTGTTTGGGACTGCTTCACGAATTTTACCGTGGAACAGCTCCACAAAAAACTTAGAGTTTGTAGAGCACCTCTTTAGGTGCTCTCACAACTCCACCTTTTTTTCCTCGAACAGAGTGCGTGGAGCTGAACCTGTTTGGCTAAAAAACATAGAGCAGAGCTGAAAAATGTGGAGTGGAGCAGTTCCAAACACCACCTAAAACCTTAAAAACCTACGAGCATATGGGCTGGCTATGCATATCGGTGTATTGAATGATCAGTCTCGAAATGCTCAATGTACTCTTTTTTTAAGAAAGGAATTAGCTCTCTAACATCAAGTCATCAAAATTGGGAATTGTTTCAAGCGAACCCAGTATACTATTAGTAAAATTTTGCCATGTCAATATAGAGTACACTAGTAGTAAAATTTTGCTATGAGAATACAGAGTATGCTTGCGAGGGCTAGCACGTACGCCCTAATCCATCCGAGGGCGCAGTTTCAGGCTTCTTAGAGGCAATGCAAGCCGGTCATTTCTCCCTGTACGTAGATTTGTACCATCTACGTCTCAAAAAAATATATTTGTACAATCTGACAAGTGGGCCTATCGATGCATGCATGCAATCCTCAATTGTGTGTGCAATTCTCCGTATGACCTCCACATACATGTAGACTGTAGCTATGGACGGATAATTATCACTCAGTGGACCAAGCTATGTTTCTTTGGCTGATTGGGCACCTATGGCGGCATGCATGCGTGGAATTGTTGTCGCCGCAAAGTAAATGCACGCTTGTGTCATGGCTAGGAAAAGGCTACTAGGGCTTCTAGTTCTGTCGTTTGACTTGGATTCTACGAACTACAAAAAGGAAGCCAGATTTTCTCGTCAATTAGTTAAGCTGTTTGCGGCAGTAAATTAAAGGGTTCGAGGGATTGTGTGTATGAAGTAATTTAGTACTATAATTTTCAATGAAATCAGTCAATTTTTCGTGCACTGTTAATGTTTATTTTAGGCAAAATTATTTCTTGACACTGCACTTCGAGTTGACATCTGCAGAAACACACGGTAAAATGAATAATTTGCTAATGGACACTGCAAAATCGTGGTCATTTGCAAGAACACATTGAACAGATTAAAATATTATTATTTTAAAATTTAGGACAGAGAATGGGTGTGAGTTTCCATCAAAGAGAAAAGAAGAGTGAGAGACACGAGAATATCAGTGTTGTAAAAAAAAGTCGATACCGACTAATCAAGTGATCATATGGAATAGGTGAGCAAACAGTATTCATGAGTTGGAGTGTTATTAATGTCCACGAACGCCAAATTGGTTGCACTAGTCATCAAGCTGTGTATAGCACGGGCTACATATTTTCAACAATATATTTTTGGTAAATTTAGCTCTAAATTTGAGTAAATTTTGGTACCCAAACTTTAGCTATAAATGTTAGATTGTGAGTCTTGGGTTTTCAATTTTTTAACTACATATATGATTTTAATTCTGACTTTACAATACATTTTCGTAGTGCTTAACTTAATTTTAGAGATTATAACGTAATTTTAAGATGAATTTAGTCCTAGCCACGGTAATGGTTGCTTCCACTAAGTTGATAAATTTTTAGATACTACTGAATTAATATGATAAATTTTTAGTTACTACTGAATTAATATAGTAAGTTCTAGACATTTTTTCCCATAGATTTGGAAGCTGGCTTCAAGGTGGCGTATTATTAGCATGTACACTAAGCAATGAGCCATGCACACATGAAATTATATGGGTTTGCATATTAATATTTTTTGGATTGTATTTTAATTTATTTTCTTGTCATGTCCACAAGAAGAGGCAGAGATCAATAAAGACTGATATAGGAGGAAGTAGTTAAAAGAGACATGAAGGATTAGAATGTATCCAAAGAATTAGTTTTTTTATAGAAGCGCATAAAAGTTAACGATCTACGTAGCAGAACCATGATATAAGAAGAAGATTTAGGGACAATGTTTTAAACTCTCTGCTTAGATAGCAGGATGCGGACTTAGAGTTTTTGCCTTGTAAGTTTTATTATAAGGCTCTTGTTTCCAGGGGCGGAGCCAGGAATTGGATATGGGGGGGCAACATAGACAACAAATAGAGTAGAACTAATCAACCATGCTGGATTTATCGGACAAAAAGTGAGATTGTGAGAAGTCCTTCTTATTATTACCTAATGCAATCAATCGTAGTCGCAAGCCTTAGTCTTCCTGCTGCAACCATTATCTCTTTTTGTTTAACCATCACAGTGTCAATTTGAGCCATTGTGTTCTTAAGATTATTAAAACACCGAACTAAATAATTGTGAGCTGAGCTGGCAGTGGCATCCCGATGTGTTTTAGAAGAGAACATTCATTTCCATCATTAACTTTATTCCAGTTCCATCATTAACTTTCCCCCTCTACGTTATTACTTATAAGCTTGACCGTAAGATTGCTACTCTAATAATTTATAATATTTGCTATTTTCAAAATTAATCGTGATCATGGTCGGCATTTCATATATATATTTTTATTATGTGCCCAAACGTGATTCTAGACTGAAGCAAAATACAAAGAGAATCTAGATTTGCATTCAGATTTTGATAGTGCTAGCCCATGAAAAGCCCGAACATTGTCGTTTGGTCCTCGCCCTGCCAGCTCAACCAACCACAAGGATATTCAGTTCAGGTTCTAAATATACGTTTGTAAAGCTACTAAGCGCAGTTTAGAAGACGGAAAGTTTTCTGGAATTTAATTGTGTTCCTGTAAAATTTCTGCAAAATTCCACTGATCCAAATGGCGGTCAAGGGTTTGATGTTGTTGCAAAATTCCTCTGTTCTGTTGCAAAATTCCTCTGCTGGAATTAAACAGCGTGTTTGATCTTGTACTTAACAAGGAACGCATTGGGAGGGATGACTGCGATGGGTTGTGCTTAGGAGCCGGAGCTCTAAGCGATGATGCAATTTTGTATGTTAATTAAGAAAGCTCTTAAGCTAGTATAAATGTATGCTTTTGTTGTCTGATACGAAATCAATATGAGAACCAATAATTATACGCTTTTGTTGGAAGCAAGGTCGAAGAAATCAATGTAAATCTTCTTTCAAAAGCTTATACATCTTCTTACAACAACGTTGGGGGGTGCCAGGCCCCCCTTGGCCCCTCCCTCTCTCTGCCACTGCTTGTTTCTTTAATCTTGAGGAGGTTTTGTTCCTAAGCTATCTCAACTTGTTTGAGACAAAAGGCTTTGTTGTTGTTGCTGTTGTCATATCCACATTCTAATTGTCTGTCAATGGAGAGATGCTATTTCAATTTAAAGGATAGCCATGGTAGAAACAAAAAAGGTTTCTAAACTTTTTCCCTTCCTCAATTTTCTCCCACTCCGCTCTCCTACTTAGAGCATCTCCAACAGTGACAAGTCAGCTAGCTCATAGCAGTACACATCAGCAATAGTCCTACGTGGAAGAAAGAGAAACGTGAAAACCAAACCAACTAGCGCCGGATCTTGAGCTAGTCTCGCTCAAAAATCGAGAACGGATGAGCCAGCCTTTATCACCATAAGCCAACTTAAGAGATAGTGTACAGGGAAGCTGGCTTTTAATGTGCTATCTCTTATCTGAGGTGGCAAACTATAAGCTAGTTAGTTGGCTCAACCATTGGAGATGCTCTTATAGATGAGTAATGGAAGGAAGAAGTGTATATGATACGGCGCTAAATACTACTACTAATACGTCTATGGTGGCAGAGAGGAGAAGAGAGAGGTAGGCCAACGAGGAAAGACTCAAGATGCGACGAGGAGCGTGACCAAGTGAGCTATAACCGGTTGGCTCCGCGCCGACATGAGAATTGTGAGTAGATTCCGTGGGAAAAGGAAGATGGCACGCTGCTGCATGGGAAACAAGAGAAGGAAAGCAACCAAGCTGGGTTTTATGTTGGTTCTATGTTTATCCGAATTTCCTAATATGTTGGCTTCCTGATTACTAGTGTTTGATGCATGGTTGTGTAGTTTTAAAGTCAAGTATTGTACACACGCATGCATGGCTGTGTTGAGTTTTCTAGTCATGTCATATACACACGTATGCATGGGTTGTGTTTGTATGCCTGGCGTGTGAGTATACAAAGTCTGTGTATACGTATGCATATATGTGTATACGGCCGATGTGTATGAATTCGTTTCCAGGTTTTAGTGTGAGTTCGTCTATGTCGAGTCCGTGTCGTATCATGGTTGTGCCTGCGTGCACTATAAATAGCCTAGGGCGGCAACCCATGTAATCAGATTGTTTTGGTTAATTTCTGACGAGTTAAGACTCCTGAGACATCGTGATGGCGAGTTCATCTATTTATCTCGTGTTCTTGAAGAATGGGCTAGGGCTTCTTTCGTGTGCTATGCTAGTTGATTATGTGGGAATCAAATTGGTGAGTTGACGTAGGAGAGTATAGCGACTAAAGGGGGTGAATAGGAGCCTAAATTAAATTTGAGACTTTTCAAAATCTTTTCCTTTGAGCGGAAACAAAACTCTTCACTTCAGTAGCTATGGAAGTTATGAAGATTAGAGACAAATAATCACAAAGAAAGATCCAATCAAAACTGAGCAAAACGTGCTTTGACAACCCCGATGGTCTAACCTCTACATATACGGTGGTTTGACCACTATGAAGTGGGCGGTCTGACCGCTACATACATGACGGTTTGACCACCATAAAGGGGTGGTCTAACCACTACATATATGACGGTCTGACCTCTATGAACAGTAAAATCAGGTGATAAACAATAATTTTAGTGCTATCCGAAAATCCATGCAACTTTTGATCGGTTGATCCAATGATTTGAAACTTCACACACACCTTATCTAGGATGTCAGAAACCTATCAACGTTTAAGAGAATTATTGCCAAAGTTTTGACCTTTTCCGTTCGAAGGAACAGTGCACCAAAATTGATCAAAAGAGGAAAACCTCGATCTGCTCTTACTTATGAGTTCTTGATGATCTAGATGACCTTAGACGGTTTCTCACATGTCATAGTAAGCTAGATCATAGGACGAACCATCTCGCTTGCAAACGAAGCATCGCCCATGCTTCACCATTTGTCACGTTGCCCCAATGATTTGCCACCAAGCCTTTCATGTATCCAGATCCCACTAAACCGTCCTCACTTGCAAACAATCCAAGTCACTTGGCGCACTACGTGCTTCTCCTCGCACATGATGGCACTGGCTTCCGTGTCCGCATAGGACCTTGGCTTCTCCCTGAGCCTAGTCCCGATCCACCTTGCCGTTGTTCGTCATGTCCACCACCAATAGCTCCCACTCTGATTCCTCGTCATCTCGGCTTGCAACCACCCCATGGGTCTCGGTCACCTTCAGTAGCTCCTTTGATCGTCTGAACCTCGGCTCCTTTGGGCGTAGTCCTGATCCCATGACCGCTTTAGACCTAAGATGATATGGGGGTGACTGATCTTCACGATATAGGATCTCTCTTAAAGGGTAAATATTTTGTCTAACCTGAAATCCCATGAATTATAATGAAAGGAAACACATGATTGTCTGTCTCGATTATAGATTCCATGTATCGAATTCATTTAACAACATGCTCGATCTCTCTTCTCACCACACCAAAATAGATGACATTGCTGGTTCGTATGGAAGAATAAGAACACTGTAATCGATAATTTGGTGAAACACTAACTAGTCAACTTCCTAACTCTCATGGTAGCGCATAGCATAAACCAAAGTGCAAGAAAATGTTTTCATTCAAAATTAACATTCGAGGGTTACAGGGGATAGTGACTAGGACTGTTCGTTCGGTTTATTCAGTTTATACGGTTTAGTAAATACGGTTTGATCGGTAAATACGGTTTTAGTAAATCGGGAAATACGGTATTTTCCAAAGTACAGTGTGGTATCGGTAAATACCATCTTATTTCGATACGGTATCGGTTAATACCAATTTTACCAAAGTTTGTGCGAATTGCTAAACGTTAATCTCATCTCCAAGACTCCAATTCTCCATTCTAGAATCAGAATGGCACTGGTAGTTCGCCAGTCCACACTGCCACTGCCTGTCTGGCACACTACACACGCCACACAGCCACAGGCAGCCCACACATCAATTATCCATCCAGTGCCACATCAATTATCAATTATCCATCCAGCGTTGGCACACATCATTACATGATTTACATCATAAATTCAAAGTTAGCAAACCATTCAAAGTCACCATTCCAGACTGGCAGCATTTGAGCAATACCTATTACAGCAGTTGAGCAATACATATTACATCGCAGTATGGCACAGCGACAGCAACAGTAGCAGACAAAACAAATGAAACAGCAGCAGCTAGCAGCACATAAAGTCATAAACCAGCAGCATATATCAGTATATCAATCAAGCAGCAGGCAATGGCACTGGCAGTCCGCCAGTCCGCACGGAAAGAACTCCTCGGGATCGACCCCATGACTGTCGATGGGATCGCTTGATACGCTACACGTCGCACGCACGAATCTCCTCACGCAAGCCTGCTCCACCCAAAGCCGAGCACGCGCAGGCGACATCTTTTGTTCCTAGGCCTTCCTTTCTCTTTCCCCATTCTTCCAGATGGCGCAATGATTCCCTCCGTCGGCACCTTCGCATTCCCCGCCGTCCGCCGCCGGCACCTCCCAGTCGACTCGCAACGATTCCCTCCGCCGCCGCCGGCACCTCCGCGTCCGTCATCGGCACCTCCGCGTCGCCCGCCGTCGGCACCTGCGCATGCTCGGCTTTGGGTGGAGCAGGCTTCGCGTGAGGAGATTCGTGCGCGTGACGTGTAGCGTATCCAAGGCAGTCCCCACTAACAGGTCATTGGGTCAGTCCCCAGAGGAGTTCTTTCCAGTCCGCACCGCCACTACCTATCTGGCACACTGCATACTGCACACAGCCACAGCCCACACATCAATTATCCATCCAGTGCCACATCTTTATCAATTATCCATCCAGCGCTGGCACACATCATTACATGATTTACATCAAAAATTGAAAGTTAACAAACCATTCAAAGTCACCATTCCAGACTGGCAGCAGTTGAGCAATACATATTACATGGGGCACAAATGACACCAAAGCAGCAGAGTGAGCACAAAACAAATGAAACCAGCAGCAGCTAGCAGCACATAAAGTCATAAACCAGCAGCACATATCACTCAAGCAGCAGTTGCAGCACATATCACTCAAGCAGGAGATGCAGCACATAAACCAGCACGCAGCAGGGCAGCAGCTAGCGAGCACTGTGTAGCACCAGAAAGCGTAGTCCGCACCATCACAAAACATATAAGCACAATATTTGTTAGTTCTTTTAAATAGAATATTCATTGGAGTTTTGTTTCCGGCAAACACATACATTAGACAATCTAATTTTGAAATAATAAAAAAGCATCAAACTCGATCCGAGGAGTAGACACTTGCTGTTGAAGTTGGATCTAGGCCTGACATTTCAATGCCTTCATGACATGAAAAATAAGCTAATTAGTTGAAGCAGCTGCCAATGTCCAATTTGCTATCACTTATAAGTAGAAATATATTTCATATATTATAGTACCTTCTTCAAATTTAGACAAATCCGCTAGGCTTCCACATTGATGCGCTTTGAAGAATACAATCAATCTTGCGCACATATCAAGCATTGGTGTGTGAATGGAGTCAAGGAGCTTCTAAAATCATCAAGAACACGACCATTAGTACTAAAAGCTGATTCAGAAGCAACAGTTGATACATGTCAGACCCAGATTTTATAATCCGAATCTATCATGGTTTAGCCGCACTATTCCTCGGATCAGATAGATAGTGCACACGATTCAGTAATGGACATCAAATTACATATCATGTGGAAGCATAATTAAAATAATAGACTTACTCATGGGTCGATTAGGCCGAAATCATTAAATTGCAGCAACGGAAGAACGAAGCACACAGGTGGGACCTTCAGGACATGCCCACAGGCAGCCAACTGGAGGTTCACGACCTAGCCCTTGACGACTTCATCATCTTCTCCATCATAACCAAAAGTATTGCCGAAGCGTAGTGATCTGATTCCTGCTTCTGGATTTGTTATGAGAGCAAGTGTGAGCACACTAACCACCATGCTCCGCGAGCCAATACACAGAATGCAAATCAATAGTATGCATGGCTTATCAAAGGAGAGGCTCGGGTTATTTTATTTGCCAAAAGTTGCTTTTAGTAGCATTATTATTGTTAAATCATAGTGTTATTAATTCTACCTATACTCCGCACAGCGATTGCCATAATTGACTTAATCCACCAAAGACACGCTTTCCTTACTGATTGCTGTATAAGACTCTAAACAGCAAGTGACATCATTTACTTAATCCACCGAATATACTCTTCCCAAATTGATTGTTGTCTAAGACTTCAAACAGCGAGTGACATCATTTAATCAATCCACCAATCATATTCTTTCTATATTGATTGCTGTCTAACTCCAAACAGCGACTGGCATCATTTAGTTAATCCACTGATCATATACTTGCTATATAGTTTGCTGTCTAAAACTCCAAACAGCTAATGTAATCATTTATTGAATCCACCGAACACTCACTTTCTATATTGGGTGCTGTCTAAAACTCCAAACAACGAATATCATCAATTATACAATCCACCAATATCTTTTGTATTCCAAATTCCTAACAACCTATTCCTTTTGCTATTGATCCACAAGCACAATTTGCTCTTACAAAAATCAACCTTATTTTCCATTATCTACCTCTAACTAATCCACTGGTATACCTCCACCAAGAATATCATTGATCAAGTTTACGATTCACTAGTATACATCCACCAAGAATATCATTGATCCAATCTATACTCCAATTATCATATCTCCAAATTCCCAAAAATTCAATTGACTCATCTAGTAATTGATCAAATCCTATTAATCCCATTATCGCCACTATCTCCCAAAAATTAGTCCAGCAATTACCTTTGAACTCCCTAATTCTCCAAAAATCATTTAAATCATCTATCTAGCCTATCTACTCATTTAGATTCTGCTAACTTATTTCTCTCAATATCCACACTATCGTTTCCTTTTTATGATCGACATGAATCCATCGACAACTTTATGTATTTACCACAAACATCCATCTTCTTTTACTTACGGCTCTATTTATTCTCCCTGACATTTTATTTTGTACGAAGGGAAAGCATTTTACTTTTGAAATATGATACATAAAAATTTCCTGAGACCTAGCAGTTTTGGAACAAAAATATAATGTGTAGAGAATGCAATAATAATAGCGATCCAGATTCCATCAACCGTTACATGGTATCTAAACTATATAGCATCTTTCAGCGTTATAACCGCTTAACTTACCACTGGGACGACACCCAGGACAATTCAAACCAGGGCGTTCCACTGCCCTTCACTTTTCCAATCCCACCCATAAAGCATTTTGAAATAGAACTATATCTGGTTAAGTTCCCATGTCCGCCCTTAACCGTGGGTATGGCTATTCGAATAGTTTTGACTCTGCAGAGTTTGTACACTTTCACCACAAGAGACAATCAACTCATTGCCCCCACACGATTCCTTAGAAGTGTGGTTGAGCGACTCATCACGGTGACTTTTCAAAGTATCTAGTCCCTTTCTCATCTCACCTTATGGGCTTCTCCCACTTGCGATGGGTCCCATCTATGCGCGGGATGTTTCCCACACGCTACTAACGCACTGGGCTTCTCAACTCCCACAACGCTTAGAACAGTGGGAAAACTTCACCGCCCACCGGTGTCCCTTAGGCCCCCTTGCCGTGCGCGTATCCACTCCCCATCCACTACCAGTGAGATGAGTCCGAAATTTCGATAAATTTACTTAGCCAAGTTGTACTTTACAGACTTGTGGTTATACTGTTTTACACAGGAGGTCATGACAAGATTCGGTCCTTAGTGGTATCTAGGCGGTCTACCACTAACCCACTTTGTGCATCCACTACACCACACTCACACCCTCGAACCATCTGCCCAGATATATAAGCAAGTTGGGGTTTTTAGGAACATAAAGTAATCATAATAACATATACCAGTCATTACCACCATAACTTCCCAAACAGTTTCTCATGATTGAAATTGATAATGATGCCTGGGGCATTTCAACGCCCCGTGTATCTATGCAGGGCTAAGCACAGCGTATAATTACGGACTTACTTTTGAAAAGGTACTATTATAATTTTGCTAGGGCGACAAGGTTCACATATTCAAGTATTCCAAAGGAGGTGTAATATTATTCAAGGCAAACAATGGGCATATAACTAGAATCTTAAATTAAACATGTATTTGCATATAAACTAACAGCATGCAATTTGATAATTTAAACCAAAGTAATTTGCAGAAAATGTAGGTTCAACATGATCAAAGTATTGACTCGCCTGGCGCGGTTTACCGCGGTCTTGGGCTCACACAATGCTTTCTCCTGAGCTTCTAGTCTCTGTCTTCACTTCGAGCTTAATCTCGCTGGGTCCACTGAATCTTCACGACTCCTAATCCAAATGAAAGCAAATAACTCAAAAGATCCAAATAAACCCGAATAAACTCAATTTAGTTTTATTATGAGTTATTGGGTGATTTGAGGCAAGGTTGGTGATAGAATACGATAACTTGATCTTTTTATTAATAATCTCTTTTTATTATTTTGTTATTTATCAAGGAAATTCCATGAGTTAGGATGGTCCTTTGAATCGGGGTACAAGTTTAACTGGGTATGTATCATTTTATGTGACCCTAATTATTAATGTTAATGGTAATGGGTTCAATTTAGAGTAGTATATGTTTATGAGATTATTTCGAATCTTGATGACCTAGGGCTAATATATTAAAATATGTCACTGAAGTTTGTTTAATGGTGGCTTGAAAATATTGGAGCCTATACGTTTTCATTATAATTAGGTGTAATCTTTATTAGGTTTAGATATTTAACCATAGTCATATTTCCTTACCATTGCTTTGAATTAATAATTAGCCTTCTAGATGATTGCTCAAACCATATTAATTATGCATACGTGAACTAGTCCAAATATTAAATAGTCTTATTTATATCCTAGTTAATTTTTATTAGATTCTCCAAATTATTCCCTAATTTAACTTGAGTATTGTAGTTGGCAAAGAGTTCTCACAGTTGCTAGGGCATAGGGTTATCATTTTGTGTCTTAGCTATGCGGTGGCTAGTTCTATCTATTTTACTAAAATACATGAGTGTATGTTTTGCTCCTTAGAAAGTTTCCATTTGCTAAATCATTGTCCCATGAGAACATAACCTAAATGATGAGGACATCACTTCTTCGAATACACACAACACTCCTCCACTTGACATTCAAGGACCAATCACTAGAGCTCGCGCCGATAATTGAATTTACAGTGAGCTTGTTCCTAAGTACTTCTTTTGTTCATTTGAGAATCGATTGCTACCTAATGATTTAATTATGATTAGGAACCATGGAGAGGATCTGGAAATACTTAGAGAAGGACTACGAGACGCACAAGTCCAGCAAGGGCGGTCGAATCATGTTGGAGGGCCAACTCAAGCCGACTTCGAATCCAATTCGGAGTCCAGGACCAGGCCGCACTAAAACGGACGCCCAGATCGCATCCGGGCTCTGTTTTGGACGTTCTACATACGGATGGAAAGCTGAGAAGACAACCTTTCCAATGGCTCTGGTCCCATGTCAAAATTCCTTCTGAGTCAACAGGAATCATCGAAACAAGTGAGTGTCCAGAATCTGTCAAGGTGCTGCGTCACCGTCTTTTGGGCCGTTCGGCTTTGTATCATGTTGGAGCCCATTAGGGCGTGTCCAGGGGTTTTGCACGCCCCTCACTCCTTTATATCCAGCTGCCACCCCCACCATTAGGGTTTGGGTTTTGCTTAGATTAATCTATTTTTGAACAGTTTCGCCGTTCATCGGTTTGTGAGACCCCAACTTTCGAGTGCTAAATCAATACATCTGCAATTCAGTTGTGTTCTTCCATGTTCTTGCTTGTGTTCTTTGATTCACAGGCGAGGATTAGCCTTCTTGGCGAGGTCAACCGGCTGCGCACGCTGATAACCCGAGGAGACGTGGTGCTGCGATTGCGGGGTTCGAACGTGTTGTTCGGAGCCGGATCGATTTGTGTCGCGCCTCCACCAAATCGAACATATCCGAACCTGTTGGAAGATCGACTCCGCTCCTATCAAGTGGTAATCGAGCTTGGTGTTCCTTCAGTTCAAGTTTACCCTACCTTTGTTATTTTCGGTTTCATCCTAGAGTCCAAGAAAAAGCCCTACAAAAAATTTGTAGTCATAGGTTGTTTCCTGTCCCAGATCTCATTTAGCCTTTTGCACAATTTGATTTCAGAGTCCGTAGTGTTGAGTTTGTGTCCTTAGTCGAGTTGTGTTTCTGGTTTAGATCGTGTTTTGTTTCGGGTTGTCTTGCTTCCGCTACCTCTCATACAAACCCTAGCCGTCAACTTTTGTTTTCCCACCCATATCCCACCCTCTGTTTTTGAGTCATCCATCGCATCTCGTGATCATCCAGCACCATCCCCCACCTTTCCACGAGCTTCCGCCCCCAAATTCCATCGATTTCCTCCACCCGATTTCGTTTTCGGTCTCCACAGAAACCATAACTCGGAGGCCCTCTTTCAAACGGCCGTAACTTTCTCATACGGACTCGAAATCAGGCGATTGTTTTTTGAAATTGGGTGAAATTAAATTTTGCATCCGAAACTCCCCCACTTTGTCAGGTTCGGCGAATTTATTTTGCCCAAATTCGGCCTGTAAAGTGAAGTACTCGAGCTACGAAAGTTCATCACCGAATTTATAGCACATTCATCATTTTCAGAGGCCACACCTTACATCGATTGAGGTGAAACTTTGTGTGGTTCCTACTCGTGCTCGCTTTGTGAAAAAATAACAGAAAAAAGAAAAAAATGAAAAATTTCGGCACCTGGGCTTATAGCGCTGAGAGTGCTATCCGTGCAAAAAAAAAACAGGAAAGAGCACAATTTTAGGTGACAGAGCTTTATTTGTTTAGTGCTTATGCTGAAATAAGTTTCTCATTGCCAGGCCATCTTTGTTGCTGTCTTTGCTTTCTTATTCTGGTTTTGACTCCTTGTTCATCATATCCTAACACTGATATAGGACACATTTAGACCAGCAACTAGGACCAGTGCTTTGGACATTTATTCAGCATTACTATCTGTTATTGATTTGTGTTCCACTAACATATTTGGCCTGCGAAGCTCCATATACCTACTTCCTGATAGCACAGTTTTTGACCCTTGCAATCGCTGGATCACACTCTCCAGGTATCCTTTGCCTTGATTTGGTAAGAACACTTGTAAGAGCTTGGTAAGCCACTCCCTTTGCGGGTTTCCACTGCCCTTACTTTGTAGTTGATAGGGATAATCCTTTTGTTTTCCCTGTGTTTCCACTAACCATGGCAGGAGACGAAGAGGACAGGACACTGATCGATTTCAACGAGTGTGTTAGTCGCGGCCAGCTACAAGCTTCACTCACTGATCTCGGTGCGAGAATGGACACCATCGTCGCCGCCATTGCCAAGTTGAACACCACAGAAGGCATTGAGCGGGGGAGCGGCGGATGGCTAACCGCACTGGTCGGATGGACACATTGGAGGCACGCCTGCCACCTGTCAATGACGGCCATCATCGTGATGATGACACAGTGTATGATGCGGATGGCAACATTGATCAGCGGGTGACACAAGATGCACGACTTCGTCGGCGTCTTCAGCAAAATCGACATGGTATGGGAGGTAATAACCAGAACCGTCATGGCAACGACGACCCTTTTGCTAAAGTCAAGTTTACCATTCCATCTTTTTCTGGTCTTTATGATGCTGAAATATATCTTGATTGGGAAATGACGGTAGAGCAGAAGTTTAACTCTCATTGGTTCCTGAACAACATAGAGTTAGACAAGCTACTAGTGAGTTTAAGGACTTTGCTATTATCCGTGGAATGAACTGGGTACCATGCGCTACAACCTGATACATGGGAGCGGTTAAAAGAAGCTATGCGTAATCGCTTTGTTCCTCCTCATATAAACGTGATTTGAGAAAAAATTGCAGCGCTTAGAACAAGGTGATAGTTCTGTTCAGGACTATTATCGAGCTTCAAAAGGGTATGGTGCGTTGTGGGGTTGTTGAGGAAACAGAGAATAAGATTTGTCATTTTTACGGGGGGTCAGGGCCGGCTCAACGTTTTCAAGGGCCCTAGGGCGAATTCGGCTCTATAGGCTCTTTACTATAATTTTTTTTTCTACTTATAAAATATACAGTTTAAACTTTATATTGTCTAAAGTGACACAAATCAATAGTTCTAACATGACAAACTAATTAGGTACTAACTAGTTCATAAACCAAATGTAACTAGTAAGAATTAATTTACCTCAAATAGAAGCGACAAATATCCAATGTCTTTCATAAAAAGGAACTTCTTCTAGCACTTCTTGATGCAAAATCATTAATAATAACATCGAGATCAATGTCGTCCAAGATATTCTTCTCGTTTTCTTTTGTTTCTTTTTTGAGCACCCAACATATACTTCTTAGACAACATTCTAAACCCTGTAATTTACAACGTAAAATAAACAACAAGAACATAAAATCCTAACCTAAATTTTGAAGTAGATGTAGATGAGTTCATGAGTAGATCACTAGATGTAAGTTGCCTACTTGCCTGACCTCGGCGATGCGACGGATGCAGATGGAATCGAGAATTCAGATAAACCAGACGGCGACTGAGATCCAAGAGGCGACGAGCAAATAAGCAATCGGGAGGCGGGGCGACGGATGTAGATGGCAAGGTGAATCATCGAATCGCTCGACGCTCTCGGGCTGCCGGCCGCGACGGCCTCACGGCTCACGGCCACGATGTCGGCGCACGTGCGGCCGGGCGCAGCGCGCTGCGCGCAGGCGCAGGACGGCAGGAGACGATCACGTTCGGGCGCAGGTGCAGGAGACTTCAGTACTTCACGTTCGGGTGGCACTTCGGCGAGACGGCGAATCGGCGCGAGACAGCGCGGCGTTGATCTTCTGGGCTCTGGCATTAGGTTAGTCGAGGCGTCGAGGCGTCGAGCGAGCGGTCGAGGCGTTCCGCGAAAATACAGGCGTGTATGTACAGACCAAGCACCAACAGATCATGCATGCAGATCATAGCGTAGTAGTTGTATGCATGCAGACATGCAGTTGTACTTGTATACGAAATGTTGCCCATGAATACTCCAGAGTCCGGCCGCAATCACAAAAGTACAAAACGCATGCATGCAGTGCAACCTTGGGCTCTGGCGTATTGCGCGGTGGGCCCCTCGCCCGGGCCCTAGGCGGCGCCCCCGGCCTACCCCCAGAGCCGGCCTGCGGGGTTACGGCGTGAAATTCAGGATATTGTTGATTATAAAGATTTTACTATCACAACCAGCTTGTTCCAGCTTGCTATGCTTGCAGAAAAAGAATTGCGGGACGCAAGGAATCGGTGAAGGCAAGCACCGACGACCCTTCTACACGCCGCGAACGACTACATCGACGGGAATGCCCAAGTCTTCTTCGAGTTTCCGTTCTCCGCCACCACTTGTGAACAAGTTTGCAGCAGTGCCACCGAAGCCAATTCCATGACACGCCTTGCAGATTCTACAAAAAATTCTTTGCAAGGTCCAGCTAAGAGTTCTTCTTCCGTGGCTTCAACGGGCCGCTCCTCCGACATTCAGTGCCACCGCTGCCATGGTCTTGGTCATGTGCAGAAGAATTGCCCTAGCCAACGGGCATACATCGCCACAGAAGATGGAGGCTACATCAGCACTTCAGATGTCGAGGAGGATGATGATGTTGCTGCTGCCTCGGACGCCACTGGCGGTGGTGATGACGACCTGGTCCTTGGTGGGGCGTCCACAGTGACGCTACGGAGCATCATTGTGCAGCGAGTCCTCAGCACACAGGTACACCAACCCGATAAGCTTCAACGCCGTAATTTGTTTTAGACTTTCTTCGCAATCAAGAACCGGTGCGCACATGTCATCATTGATGGAGGAAGCTGCAACAACTTGGTGAGTTCTGATTTGGTCAAGAAGCTTGGCTTGACCACGCGACCGCATCCACATCCATACCATATTCAGTGGTTAAATGACTCTGGAAAAGCTAAGGTAACGCAAACATGCCGAGTCCATTTTTCCATTGGTGCTTATGCTGATCATGTTGATTGTGATATGGTTCCCATGCAAGCATGCTCTTTTTTATTGGGTCGACCTTGGGAATTTGATAATGACGCTTTACACCATGGTAGTAGTAACAAATACACTTTTATGCATAAGGGAAAGAACGTTACTTTACTGCCTTTGACCCCAGCTGAGATTATAGAGGCCGATAGGGAGAGAGCTGCTGCTACTAATGGTCCAAAAGAACATGAAATATCTGAAAAACAGCAAGTACTCCATGTGAAAAATTCTGTTATGCTTTCCACAAAATTAGACCTTGCTGCAATTGATGATGTTAATGATACATGCTATGCTTTTGTGTGCAAAGATGCTTTATTTTCTCTTGATAATATGCCTTGCACTTTGCCTGCTCCTGTCACTAACCTTTTGTAGGAGTTTGGAGATGTTTTCCATGATGAGATACCTCCAGGACTTCCACCCATTTGAGGGATTGAGCACCAGATTGACTTCATCCCTGGAGCGAGTTTGCCAAACCGTGCGGCATACAGGACCAATCCCGAAGAGACTAAGGAGATTCAGCGACAAGTCCAAGTCCTTTTGGACCGTGGGTACGTACGTGAGAGCCTTAGTCCTTGTGCTGTTTCTGTTCTTTTGGTTCCCAAAAAAGATGGTTCTTGGCGTATATGTGTAGATTGTAGAGCCATTAACAACATTACTATAAGGTATCGTCATCCTATTCCTAGGCTAGACGACATGCTTGATGAGTTGTGTGGTGCTATAATTTTCACAAAGATTGACTTGCGTAGTGGATACCACCAAATAAGAATGAAACTTGGCGATGAATAGAAAACTGCTTTTAAAACTAAGTTTGGCTTGTATAAGTGGTTAGTCATGCCTTTTGGTTTAACTAATGCACCTAGCACTTTCATAAGATTAATGAACGAGGTTTTACGTCCTTTCATTGGCAAATTTGTGGTCGTTTACTTTGATGATATCTTGATTTATAGCAAGTCCATGGATGAACATTTGAATCACTTACGTGCTGTTTTTAATGCTTTGAGAGATGCACGTTTGTTTGGTAACCTTGAGAAGTGCACCTTTTGCACGGATCGAGTCTCTTTTCTTGGCTATGTTGTGACTCCACAGGGAATTGAGGTTGATAGAGCCAAGGTGGAGGCGATATGGAGTTGGCCCACGCCCACGACGGTCTCCCAAGTGCGGAGTTTTCTTGGCCTTGCAGGATTTTATCGCCGCTTTGTCAAGGAATTCAGCACCATTGCGACACCGTTGATTGAGTTGACAAAGAAGGATGCCGCTAGTGATGCCTTTTGGTTTAACTAATGCCCCTAGCACTTTCATGAGATTAATGAACGAGGTTTTACGTGCTTTCATTGGTAAGTTTGTGGTAGTTTACTTTGATGATATATTGATTTACAGCAAGTCACTAGATGAACATCTTGAACACTTACGTGCTGTTTTTATTGCTTTGAGAGATGCACGCTTGTTTGGTAACCTCGAAAAGTGCACCTTTGCACCGATCGAGTTTGTTTTCTTGGCTATGTTGTTACTCCGCAGGGAATTGAGGTTGATCAAGCCAAGATCATCGCTATCCAGAGTTGGCCGCCTCCTAAAACGGTCGCACAAGTGCGGAGTTTTCTCGGCTCGCTGGTTTCTATCGGCGCTTTGTTCGGGATTTCAGCACCTCGCTGCACCATTGAATGAGCTTACAAAGAAGGGTGTTCCTTTTACTTGGGCCACCAATCATCAACAAGCTTTCGACACTCTCAAAGATAAGTTAACACATGCCCTTTGCTTCAACTTCCTGATTTCAGCAAGACTTTTGAATTAGAATGTGATGCTAGTGGCATAGGTCTTGGGGTGTGTTAATGCAAGAAGGAAAACCTGTTGCTTACTTTAGTGAAAAGTTAAGTGGTCCTAGTTTGAACTATTCTACCTATGATAAAGAATTATATGCTCTAGTTCGAACTTTGGAAACATGGCAGCATTATTTATGGCCCAAAGAGTTTGTAATACATTCGATCATGAATCCTTGAAACATATTCAAGTCAAACCAACCTGAACCGTAGACATGTTAAGTGGATTGAGTTTATTGAATCTTTTCCTATGTCATTAAATATAAAAGGGCAAAGAAAATGTGATAGCTGATGCGTTGTCTAGGAGATATAACATGCTTTCACAACTTGATTTCAAAATCTTTGGGTTAGAGACAATAAAGGAGCAATATGTGCATGATGCTGATTTTAAAGACGTGTTGCTAAATTGTCAAGAGGGAAAGGGTTGGAATAAATTTTTGTGCATGATGGTTTCATATACCGTCTTTGGCAAGCTATGCATTCCTGTTGGCTCCGTTCGTCTTTTGTTGTTACAGGAGGCGCATGGAGGAGGATTGATGGGCCACTTGGCGTGAAGAAGACGAGGACATTCTGTTCCACCATTTTAAATGGCCAAAGATGAGGCGTGACGTCGAACGCTTCATTTCTCGCTGCACCACGTGCCAAAAGCTAAGTCACGAATTAATCCTCATGGTTTATACATGCCTCTTCCTGTTCCAAGCGCACCTTGGGAAGATATTTCTATGGACTTTGTTTTAGGCTTCCTAGGACAAAGAAGGGAGGGATAGTATTTTTGTTGTCGTGGATAGATTCTCTAAGATGGCTCATTTTGTACCATGTCATAAAAGTGATGATGCTACACATGTTGCTGATTTGTTCTTTAAGGAAATTGTTCGCTTGCATGGTATTCCGAATACGATAGTTTCAGATCGTGATGCTAAATTTCTTAGTCATTTTTGGAGAACCTTGAGGGGAAAGTTGGGAACTAAACTGTTATTTTCCACTAGCTGTCATCCCCAAACTGATGGACAAACTGAGATAGTCAATAGAACATTGTCTACTATGCTTAGGGCTGTGCTTAAAAAGAACTTAAAAATGTGGGAGGAATGTTTGCCTCATGTGGAATTTGCTTATAATCGTTCGCTGCATTCTACCACGAAGAAATGCCCTTTTGAAATTGTTTATGGTTTCATACCTCGTGCACCTATCGACTTGTTGCCTCTTCCACTTCGTAAAAGTAAATTGTGATGCGCAACAACGTGCTGATTTCATACATAAGATGCATGAGACAACTAAAGAGAACATTGAGATTATGAATGCTAAATATAAAGTTGCTGGTAGTCAAGGACGCAAGCATATTACTTTTGAACCTGGTGATCTTGTGTGGTTACACTTGCATAAAGAACGATTTCCAGAATTGAGAAAGTCTAAGCTCATGCCTCGTGCAGATGGTCCTTTTAGAGTGCTTGAACGTATTAATGATAATGCATATAAGTTAGACTTGCCTGCAGATTTTGGGGTTAGCCCCACCTTTAACATTGCAGATTTGCGACCTTGCTTGGGCGTGGAAGATGAGCTTGAGTCGAGGACGACTCCAATTCAAGAAGGGGAGGATGATGAGGACATCACTTCTATTGATATGAACACCCTCTTACTGCTTCCATGAATGATGGGCAAGGTCCAATCACTCGGCACGTGCTCGTCAACTCAACTATCAGGTAAACTCGTTTTTAGGAGTCAATAATATTTCCGCTGACCATTCGATACTTCCTAAGACTTGTGATTTTCTTGTCCTTAGGAACCATGGAGAAGAACCACGCGAGCTCAAGTGTAGAAGTGGAACCGTCAGCGCAAGCCAACTCATATTCGCGAGTTCGACTCAGATTCGGACTGCTGGACAGCGCCTACTTCAAATGACCATAACTTTTGATCTAGAAGGTTTCTCGGGGCCCGTGAGTACTCGTTGGAAAGATCTTGGAGTCTACTTTCAGATGAATCTGGTCTCACCTCGAAATTACATCCGAGCCGATCACAAACTGCAAAACAAGTGGCGTCACTTTTCCAGTCCGAGTCAAAGTGGGCCTTGGGCCTTGTAATCACACTTAGGCTATTTGGGCCGGCACTAATCATGGGTGTACTGTTCACGTGAACAGTACCCATGAATAGTACCACACCCCCTTTTGTTAGATAAGTGCGGCCTCCCCCACTCCTATTTAAGGAGGTCGCACCCCTTTAGTTTTCCTCGGTTTTTCTTAAGAGTTTATTCTGCTTAGCAGTTTCGACGCATGTTCGGTTTGAGGAACCCCAACTTGTGAACTTAATCTTTATTCACAATATTTCAGATTGCATCTTGAACTCTCTTGCTTGTGTTCTCGATTCGCTTGCAGGAGATAGCCTTCTTGGCGAGGTCAACCGTGTTCGGCACGGTTGATAACCAACGGAGCAGTGGTGTAGTGATTGTGAGGGGTTCGATCTGTTTTGGTCGGAGCCTTTGGATCATCAACGTCGAGATCTCCACAATCAACTTATCAGTACCTCTCGGAAGATCGGGCCATCGTCACATCAACTTTAGTGAAAAATTGAATGGTCCTACTCTTAATTATTCCACGTATGATAAAGAATTGTATGCTCTTGTTCGTTCTTTAGAGACGTGGCAACACTATTTATGGCCTAAAGAATTTGTCATTCATTCTGATCATGAATCACTTAAGCATATTCGTAGTCAAACCAATTTGAATCGTAGACATGCTAAGT